>JALRMM010000707.1:0-11998 GCA_026122155.1 Zymoseptoria crescenta
AGAATATGTTCTTGCCCGAGGATATTAGTAAGGGTATAGAAGACCCGGTAGAAAAGTCGTCTCTAGAACTAATCGCCTCGGAAATTGCTATACACCCGGCAAAGGACAAAGACTATATAATAATATTAGTTGTAACTATATGCATAAGGTCGGCTATGAGCTTACTATGTCCCGAAAACCCTTCATAGGTAAATAGAACTTCGTTGTCGTGGGTAATGCGGTAATTAACACGTTTAAAGGTTATATTAATCTCGAAGGCATAGCGGCCAGCCCAGATTTGTACTTGTTCGTCAAACATATAGGTAACAATATATTGTTCCAGGTTATCGCTGTACTAGATGTCGCGAAGATATCGCTAATGTTAGGGCTGTTGTTAGTTATAATATTATGCCTGGCCCTACGCGTGTCCTTACCTAGTCCCGCGGCTTCTCTTAATCCTAGAGCCACATCTAATATAGTGTTTTAATTAATCTCCCGCCTAGCTATAATAGTATCTTTATCTTGCGGATTATACTGCTAACGATATTATTGCAGTAAAGAGCCTTATAGATACCCTCTATCGTCTCGACATTATGTAACTTTATCTATGCTTTCACTAATAGGTTCTTCCGGAAGGTGTCTAATAATGTTAGTTATATTGTTATGCCGGATATGTTGTGTAATGTTATATACTCGTCGTTATAGCTGGATCCCTCGTAGCAACTAGCACATTCCAAATTTCTTCGCGAATCTGCTTAGGGAGCTTGTTTAGGCCGTTTAGCGGGTAATTGTGTATACCTTCTGCGACGACAATAATCCTCGGCATTGCATCTAAGTCGAATGGAACAATCCAGGTAAACTTGACTTCGCATAGTACGCGTTAAGAGATAAACTGCCCGACCCCTATTGGGTAGTAATTGCCTATAATGTCGGGCCTTAGATTAGTCGTGCTATTAGTTCGCACATTACGGATAACCTCAGGTATGGGGTCAGGACTAACCCCATACGTAATAGTACGCGTAATATGCTTCGGGATGTTATGCGTCTTACTATAGGTCCATCTCCTTACCTAGTTTCCTTCGTATACGTAGCATTCGTCTTAGTCCGCAGCAAAGGCATTAGGGTTGTGAAAGAGCTCCCCTAGTCGTTCGAAACTAACTAGTAAATTAGGTGGATACTATCTCGTAAAGTGTGTTAGTGTATTATGTGTCTACTGCGTGCATCGAATAGAGGCACCGAATCTGCCGAAGAGATCCTAATGTTGTGCGTAAGCTCCTCTATAATACTATCGCTAACCTTACCCGTGTCCTAAAGCTTACTAGGTTTTGATCGTGCTCGAAGACTAGTCGACATATTCCTTCGATCTGGTTTATATAGCCGCGAGAGTCTAAGAATCGACTCCGGATTGCTATAAACTCGATATTTGCTTTTACACGATCGTCTTGTTTCTCGAAGGCGCCGGCGCCTTACCGCCGACGTATTGCTTAATACTATAGCTACTCTCGCTCGTTAGCTTTTAAGTAAGTACGGTTAATAACCTTACCGATAGCATGCTCGTAGTGCTTAATCCCGTTGCATTGCTTTACAAGTCGAAGAACTTGTATTCCACTAAGGTAAGGGCTTGTCGACTTATGTAGACCTTTAATTCTTCGGTTCGAGTACTGGATCTGGGCGACATTATAAGTATAGTTACGAATAACATAATTCGTTAGGTGTTCCGTAATATCACGCCTAACTTCACTCACCTGCCCCGTAATTACGGCCGGAATTTTGTTGCCGATAGTAGGGAGGATATCGGGGATAGCACGAGTATCGATAATATAGGCGATACTATAAAGTACAGTCCGAGGATACTCGGGTATAAGCACATAATGCTCGATTTCAAAAGCCTTTGTCCGGTCGGAAAGATTGTACTAAATGCGACCCTACTATAATATTAGTGGTGTTTATATAGGTAATACTATCGATAAGGTCACTTATAGCCCTATCGAGCAGCTTATACCCGCTCTAGTCCCTTAATCTACCTATCGTAGTCGCGAAGTGCGAGAGTCTGCTATGCTTCGATTGCTGCGTATGCAGCTGGATTCTGTAGGTTTTGTACGGCGATATAGTAGTTTTGTAGCCCTTGTGCTGCTATTCTTGCTTGCGGTATTAAAAGGAAGAAGCTATGCTCACAGTAAAAATTCTGATCTCATAGTATAAACTCTAACCTTACAATTTCGGAGACTCCCGCGTTTAGCGTTATATAAGCTCAGGTTTTAGCGTTGTGAGGTTAGCAGGACCCTAGTACAGCAGTATACTTTCCACCTCGTATGCTCCATAATACAAGTACCAAGCGAAAGCGCTGTTTCTGTACACGCAATAGTAAGGTATACTTACAGTTAATACGGTGTCTTCCTGTTTAACTAATACCTCGTTCGACTACCTTAATCCAGCTTAATTTGTGCATTAATCGTAAGACGGGTGTCGCATTGGCTAAACTGGAAGCACGATTAAACGGCTCCACAGTGAGCTCTCTAAGTAATAATTAAGGTAATTAATTGGTTTACTAACTAGCTATTAACACGAATAAAAGGTGTAATCTTTTCTCTTGCCAAGAAGTTACCTAACTATTGTTACGTAATCTTAGAAATGCAACACACCCCTTTAGTAATAGCAGAAATCTTTAGTTTCTCTAATGCTAGTATTAGTGCATTGCAAGTAGCAATATTATAAGTGTCTGAGTTAGTATTTACCTGCACTAATTATCTAACTCTATATTTAAGGTAAATTGTCCTTATTTAGTTGTTAGTGTGCTATTTTTTTGTAACATTTAGTAGTGAATTTTCGATTCCCCTAACAGTTAGGCGGCTCTAGATAGATTATAAGCATTTATAAGCCCTTAGGATTAATTACTAGATTACTAAATGTAAATACCTACCTGCTATTAGTAACTTACTAATTCCTTAATTATAGAGTTAGTCTTAGTTTAAAAGAGCTATCTTTGCTCTTAAACCTCTCTCTCTTTTTCTTTCTATACTACTTAACAACTTCTTAATTCGAACTGCGCTCTTAAGCTCCTCTAAGTATTAGATACATAATAAGCTCCTCTAACTATTAGATATAAGCTTTCTTCCCTCTTTATAGTACTTAGAACTTCTAAAGAGTTCTTTAAGACTTCCTTACTGCTTAGTATATAGCTTAGGTATATGTCTTATATGCTTAAACTCTAGGATCTAGACTAACTCCTAATAGGAAATCTTTAAAATGTCTTCTATAGTCGATGCTATGCGTTATACTAGAGGAAATGTTAAGGGTGCTATTGCTAGAAATGTTATTAGAGGCGGATCTAGCTCTAGCTCTAGAGGTAATCCTCCTAAGAAGCTAAGCTATCCTAATAAGAAGCCTGCTAGTATAAGTTAGGGTAGGTATAAAAACATCTTAGACTAGATCTAGGCTACTATCTTTAGCAAGCGCAATGCTACGATTTAGGCTAAGAACCTAAAGCTATTCTATAACAACTAGCGTAAACTAGCTAGCAATAGTATAATGCCTACTATTATTGCTATAAGCAAAGGCCTTAGAAAAGGCTTTTAAGGCGTTAGTAATAAGCTTCTCTTCCTAGAGGATAATAGTAACGAGCTTAATGCAATCTCTAATACTATAGCTCGTTAGATTCTAAGGCTTCTAACTCCTCTGTCTTTCGATCCTTATACTAGACTAAATCGACTTCCTACAATCTTTAGATCTCTATTAGAGAGCCGCGAGGATTCTACTTCTTTTCCTAGGGTCCCTTATAAGAAGGGCTGTAGTACTACTAATAGTATATTCTCTAGCTGCTTTAGGGTAACTAATAGTAATAGAGAGTACCTCTTTAGCGGCTCCTATACTAACTGCCTCTACTAGAATTAGCATAACAAGTGTAGGTTCTCTAATACTAAGTCTAGCCCCTCTCGCTCTAGGGCTCGATCTGCAATACTAGCTTCTGTTAATAATATACCTACTAGAAATTGCATAGTCGAGATTAACTCTAATCGATTTGTTAGTCCCTCTGCTAATCTTTCTTTCTCTTCTAACACTAATGCTACTAGTCGAAATAGTAAGAGTTCTAGATAGCTTATAGCTAACCTTAATATTAGCTTTTCCTTCCGTCGCTCTAACAACCTTTAGAGCTTTATTAGACGAGTTCGTGCTACTCTATAGGAAGTAGAGGAGATCCTAGATACTAAGGAGGCATCTCTAAAGGACTTAGATAAGGACATAGAGGACGCTTAATCTAGAATTTAGGATAACTTAGGAGCAGTTAGGAGAGTAACTAAAAAGCCTAGGAGTCGATTTCTTACTTATTTTTTGCTTAGAGTTTGTAATATTTCCTCTTAGAGGCTAAGAAGCATTAATTTTAGTATACTTTTTAGAGTTTAGGATTGCGATAGGAGACTTAATACGATGTCTAATCTAATTGCCTTCTTTATCTTTAACCCTAATATTAAATTTAGCAGCAATCTTCTTAAAGTATGCCTGTTAGGAGAGCTAGAGTTTTCCTTAGAGTCGGTCTCTAATTACTTTAATCCTAACAAACTACTTAAGTTAACCTAGATTATTTATATCGTACTTATTATAGAGTCTCTACTTAAACTCCTAAGCTGCAGCTTTGTCCCTTAGATAGTATAAGAGGACAATGTTATCTATATAGTAGAAAACTAGAAGCTTCTAATTATTACTAATGTAGAGACAGTCTATGTTCTGTATTAGACGAAGTCTAAGCTCTTTAAGGGTCGTACTAAAGTAACTTGCCTAGAGCATTAGAGATTCCTTTAGTCCGTATAGAGCTCTTAACAGCTTAAGTACTTTTCCTTTCTTTTTAAACCCCTCTAGGTACTAAGTATATATTGTATATAGCAACTTAGCATTTAGAAAGGCAAGTACTATATCTAGTTGCTCTGCTTCGTACCTAAACTTTGTATAGATAGCTATTATTAGTCTAAAGACCTTAGCTACAAGGGTTAAAGTATATATATTAAGTTCTGTAGTCTAGAGATCTCCCCTTCTATAGATCCTTGCTTTAAACTTTGCAAGTCTTCCTTATAAGTCTGCCTTGTACTTAAAGACCTATATTAAGGCGAGGGGCTTCTTTAATATCTGCTAAGTAGCTTCTGTAGTATTAGCTTCCTTAAAAGTCCCTCTTAATATTACTCGAGTCTACTCCTCCTAGTATGCTTGTATCTATTATCTAGCAAAGCGATACTTTAGAGCCTGTCTTATATTCTTTAGCTTAGGAGGAAGTTCTAATACTAGAGGTACTTCTTTTCCCTTAAAAGGGTTAGCTATTTCCTCTAGCTCTTCTAGTTAAGTTAATTTTGCTATAGAGATTAATCGCAGTATTATACTAGAGAAGGAAAAGCTTAACTCTGCTTTAAGTTTTAAGGTATATTTCCTCTCCTATCTTGTAATCCTACGTTTCTCTACTCTGCTAAAGGCAATTCTCTAATACTTATTTAGTATAGAGACTTAAAACTTAGGTTTAGATTCGCCTTCTAGTTTAGGTAGACCAGATCCTGTAGATTGTATTTCTAGTTCTAGTGCACTAAGCTCTTTAAGTAGCTCTCTAATAGAGGGGAGGACAATATCTATATTAATATCTTCTCTCTAGACAGAGTCCTAAATAGTCTGCTCTAAAGCTCGAGGGTAACTCTTACTTATTAGAGGAAACTCCTTAAGTTCTCTATCTAGCTATAGTTCTTAATTAAGAATCTCCTATTAAGGAGAGTCTAGAAGTTCCTCGATCCTCTCTAGGATAGAAGGTTAACGGGGTCTTAGTACAAAATCCTGCTCTAGGTAATTAGGCTAATACGGTTCTTATGCTAGGAGTCGCCTTAGTGCCTTTAGTACCCCTTCTTCTTTAAGAGTATTAAGATTTAGAGGAGTAAGATGTGCCTCCTCTAGTTTATTAAACTAACGGTTAGATGCTAGTTGCTATGCATTGCCCTTAGTTAGAGGTACACTAAATTCTTTAATAAGCTCTAGCTCGTTAAGAACAAAGCTAAGATTAATATCGTATCTAGTATAGGTATAGTTCTTATTAAAGACAACATCTCTTAACCTAATAACATTAGTTGTCCTAGGTACTCTAAGAACTAACTTCTTTAATAGAACCTAGATTCTATATATGTTGTAACCCTTAAAGCCGTAGAGATATCCGATATAAGTTCTTGCTTTTAACTTCTACAGCTTTGGAAGGTCTAGTCGCTTTAATAGATATGCTCTGGATCCAAATCGATATAGTACTAAATAGTCTAGCTTAAAACTAGTTGCAATCTTAAAGGGCGTCCTACTAAGATAGTCTACTCTAGCGGATCTTAGCGTCCTATTTAGAAGATATGCAGCAGCTGCAATAGCCTCTAGCTACAGACTGTGTAGAAAACTAGCATAGGACATTAAGACTCTTGCTTATATAATAATTAGTCCTCCTGCTCTCTCTACTAGGTCCTGTTCCTAGGTATAAGGTGCTACAGGCTGCTAGGTAGTGTAATTATTCTTTAGATATAACCTAAAAGTAATGCTATATGTCTTGCTCTAGTCTGTACTATAGACTACAATTTCTCGGCTAATAAATCTAATAAATGTTGCTAACTTATAGTAGGCTCTAATTAGATCTTGTTCCTTAATTCGATTTGTTGTCTAGACAAAGTAGAGTCCTATGCAGAGGTTATATGCATGTATTATGTACTAATTGCTATTATATGCAGGTGGGAAGTATACCTAGTCTAATAAGATATAACTATATAGTGTCTTTATTAACCTGTTCTGCTCTCTTAGTCGCCTTAATATTAATTTCTTGCCCTTTAACACTGCACAGACTTCGCATTCTAAGGTCTTTAGAGCAACATTCTGTTTCTAATTAATATTATCTTTAACTATCTTAATCCTATTAACATAATCTAGAATCTTCTCTGTTCTCTCTAGTTCTACGTATCTAAAGAGTTTATAGAGTTGTCTTAGAGTTATTCGCCTTGTAGGCCTTAGACGCCTTAATCTGGATGCTGTTAGGTTTGCAATCCGAATCTTTAGTCTAGCATAATTGCTAAAGCGCTCCTTAACTTCCTTAGATAGTTAGAACGGCTAGTTAACTAGCAGTCTACTTGCATCTTTCTTCCAGACCTAAGGTAGTAGGAGATCTAAGCCGACAATCTTTACTTAGAAGTCTAGGAAAGGAAAGTTACTATATAGCCTATATACTCTAATAAAGGGTTTGCTATCCCTATATAGGCAGTTATCTAGTTTATTATACTTTAGACCGGCATTGTAGTACCTAGTGCCTCTAATAATATTAAAGTAGCATCTAGGCATGTACAGGCAGTTTATTAGACGCATTTCGTCGTCCTTTCTATATATAGTCTTAACTATAAGACTTGCATTTCTAATTGCTATAACAGGGATGTTAATATTCCCTAAAGCAATTAAATTATGCTCTAGTATTGTGTGTGCTTTGAAATTAAGTCTTCTAGGATAATTAATAATATAATAGTTCGATCCTAGATTATATAGAACTCGTTCTGCAAGCCTAAATCCTTAGTCTGCAAGATTAATTATAGCTAGCTCTAGAGATATTGCTTTAGGAAGGTAAAGCATTCTATATTAACTATATCTTAGATAATCGTTAGAGTCTCCTTAACAGCCTTATAAGCTGGAACTACTACTATATACTGTCTCTAGTATCTCTCTTGCTAGTAGGTCCTTATATATCTTAGCAGCTTTCTTGCAGTACCCTTTATTGCTCTTTAGATATTTAATAAAGTTCTTGTATTTTGCCTTCTAGACTCGGTTCTTCTTACTTTCTAGGACCTTATCTCTTAGTATATAATTAATAATAGTGCACTTTGCACGTAATTTACAGATGTTGTTTCCTTTAGCCTTAGTTAAAGCTTTATATATAAAGACTTACTTCTTCTTTAGGCGTTGGGATCCTGTTCTAGCTCTAGTTCTAGCTCTAGATCTAGTTCTAGATTCGATTTGCTTCTAAGAGCTTCCTAGTCCTAAAGGATTGTTACCTATTATTATATTTAACCGGTTAGACTAATTAACTAAATTAAAGAATAACATCTTCCCTAGGCCCTTGTCTCTCTTATAGTTTCTAAAGAGGACAAGAAGGTCCTTAAGTAGGATATCTTCTTTAGACTTATAGAGCTATAGGTTTCTCTAACTCTCTATCGTAGTTCCCTAGAGCGAGTTACCCTTCTTAACTGCATTAAGGAACCTAACTTTAAGCCTAAAGTTAGAGAAGCCCGCAGTCTTAACTGCAGAACTTAGATAAATCTATTCTTAAATCTAGTGCTTAGTGTCCTTAACTTGCTTATACTACTTAAGCTAATTAGCTTTTCTTAGTAGTATTAGTCGAGCTTGCTCCCTTGTAGGTATAAGATGCTCTTTTAGGTTAAGTATAATGTTAGTAATAGTTAGCTAAACTATGCTTCTAGACTCGACAATGTATCTGTAATATAATAGATTAATAGTAGTTATTAAGTGCTAGATAGCCTAAGCTTTCTTCTTCTAGAACTTGTTATATAGGCCCTATTAGATCTCGTACTTCTTTACTAGTATATTATACAGCCTGTTATTAACTAGAGTGCTTAAGTCTGTTAGATTAGGCTCCTCTAGCTCTTCTAGCTCTAGAAGTCGAAGTTATTAATTTTTTTTCTCCTACTTCTTATAGGCCTTAGAGCAGTCCTTAGACTTATTTAGTCTTAGCTCTTAGAAGCTTAGCTTAGCATAGACTAAGCTCCCTAGGATTAGTTAAGACTTCTAATCGGTTGTGCTGCTTAGGGTTCCTATAGTAGAGGTTCCTAGAGTTCTAACCGGTACTAGTATTCTAGAAGGTGTTGTTCTTATCTAGGTAGACTTATTTAGTGCCTAATATATAAAAGGCTCTGCTTCCTTAATATCCGGATTAGCGTACTTCTAGACATTAATTGCTATTATCTAGGATTCGACTAACTTAAACTAGAGGTAGTAGTCGTCTAGACTCTTAAGCTTTAGGAAGTTATTAGCATATCTAGAGAGATTTGTATCTAAGGGCATCTTAGGATGTTCGTTGTTAGTTAATAGCAATTGTAACGATTCTTAAGTCTTTAAACGATAGATTAGAGTCTTAATTAATTATTGTCCCTTTTCTAGAGGTGCAATCTACTACCCTCTTATGCTGCAGTTTAACAGACAATCTAATAGCTCTATGCTAGACTATCGGTGTACTAATAGCATTATGCAAGACTGTCGGTATAATTAATCCTAATAGTCTAATAGTGCTATTCTTACGGTCTATATCCTTCTCTTCTATATCTACTAGTAAGCTAACTGCCCTCTCTAGCGGTGTAAGGATTCCTCTTAGGCTAGCAGTAGTGTTATACTAGGCAGCTCTAGTGCACGAACCGGGCTTATAACTGTCGCATTAGCTAAACTAGAAGCACGATTAAACGGCTCTATAGTGAGCTCTCTAAGTAATAATTAAGGTAATTAATTAGTTTACTAACTAGCTATTGACACGAATGAAAGGTGTAATCCTTTCTCTTGCCAAGAAGTCACCTGACTATTGTCACGTGATCTCAGAAATGCAACAACGGGCAAGGATGTGCATTGCTAACTACCGGGCTCAATCTCGACGTCGTGGAACCTGCAACCCAAGACCGACGACAATTGTCCTTGCATGCCGACGTGAAGGACATGTCCTTGGATCATCTCGACAGTCGCAACACCGTACACAAGCCATCCTCCCAATCCTCCCGCCTCTTTACTCATCAACGCCTCCCCAATCCAAGGGACACTGCCCAGACGGAGCCTCGGCCCTTTCCTCCCCGCCAATCCCTCACCTCACGCGACTTCACCCCTTCTTTCACGCGGGGTGAGAATATCGACCATTGCCTTCATGAGGACCACCGTGGCATTATAGCAGACCCGGAATAATGCACCGTCATGGCCTGGAGTACTGACCGCCTCGTCCGACGGAAGAAATCCGTCTGGGAACTCCTCTTCCTCGCCTGCATCATCGGCATCATCGTCCTGGGAATTCGCGGTGGCCCCAAACGACTCCCGGAAGCCATTCCCATAGCAAAACCCATCGAAGTGCCCGAACGAGGCGGAGAGGACGGCAAACCCACCCTCGTCGACGCTCCCAAAGCTCTCTGGTGTAGAAGTCTCCCCAACGCCGAGGACTTTGTCTTTTCCGTCAAGACCTCCGCCGCGGAAATCGCCACGAAATTACCTCTCCTGCTCGAGTCGAATCTGAGATGTCCGCATAATCTGTTGGTCTTCTCCGACTTCCAGGAGACGATCAAAGGTCAGCCTGTCCTCGACGCACTGGAACATGTCGATACGAAATTCCAGGCCACACATCCCGACTTTGACCTCTGGCGGCGACTTAGAGAGGGCGGACCCGATGTCCTGGCGGATGAGGAGATGTGGGAGTCCGACAAGACTTCCCGATCCATCGACAAGTGGAAGGTCCTGCCCATGTTGAATCGAACATACCACGAGTACGTCGAAGCCATCATCGTCTCCCACCAAACCCATCCCCTAACGCACTTCTGTAGACACCCCACCAGAAAATGGTTCATCTTCACCACAACCTCCACCTACCTCTTCCACGCCAACCTCCTCACCTGGCTCTCCCAATACAACGCCACCCTCCCCCACTACATCGGCATCCAATCCCAAACCACCCCCATCGACCCCCTCCTCCACGGCGAAACCTTCATCCTCTCCCTCCCCGCCCTGCACACCCTCGTCGCCGAATACACCGCCCACCCCACCGCCTACCACCACCTCGTCGCCTCCCACGCCCACGGCTCCACCGTCCTCCGCCACGTCGTCACCAAAGTCCACGCCCAAGCCTTCAACGACCACGAATCCCGCCTCAAACACGGCCTCCCTGCCCGCCCCGACGTCCTCCACCCCGTCGACCTCCCCGCCTGGCCGATCCTCCAGCCCCAGTCCCCCGCCACCCTCGACTACCGCGCCATCCGCGACTTCAAACGGCTCTGGTGCTTCCCCACCGTCTCCCACGAATCCCTCTCCCCGCCGGAAATCGTCGAGATGCACAGATTCGAAGCCGCCTGGATCGTCGACCACCCCCGCGGAGTCCTCACCCACGCCGACGTGCTGAAGGACTACATCCTCCCCCGCCTGATCGTGCGCGGCGGCCGCGCCGACGACTGGGAGAATTTCGGCGCGCGAGAGTTTTTGGGGGAGAGGCCGGCGGGTGGGGTGAGCGAGTGTCTGGGCGTCTGCGAGGGGAACGAGAAGTGTGTGCAGTATGAGTTCTTCGAGGGGCGGTGTCGGTTTGGGGATGCGCCGCGGATGGGGCGGTTCAGGCGGGGGGGGCAGAGTCGGTGGTTGTTGGCGAGGGTGCAGGGGTGGGTGGAGGGGATGGGTGTTTGTAAGGATCAGGAGGGGTGGTTTACGGTTTAGAGGGGTGGGGAGATGGTGGTGGGAGAGGGAGGTCCAGAAAGGAAGCGCGGTTCGCTGGATTACGAGCGTGGTGGGTTCTTGTTCATTCGTGTTGTTGAATATGATGAGTTCTTTTTGTTTTTCAGGTGGGGGTTTCCCCTCCACGTTCGAATGAGGTGAGGATGGACGACCTGGACGGGAGGAGACTCGGAACGGAAAGAGACGCGATTGAGTTTGGGAGAGAGTAAGGTAACTCACGAGGCTACGCCGGACGCACATGAAGTGAAGCTGGAGGATGAGAAGACGAAGGAGAAGGACGTGAAGTATGTTTTTTTTTTTTTTTGATTGAGGGGAGTATTCTGGTATTCCTCCTCCTATCGACGATTCTTTCTCGCCGGCGTGCAGCTGGCTTGTGGCCATGGCTTTCTGCTCGTTGCTTTTGTCGTGATGGTGTGGCGGTGGGAGGTGTGTTGGTGGTGGCGGTGGGTTGGCTGGGTTGGTGCTGTGCTGTGCTGTGGTGGGGGGGGGGGGGGGGGGGGGCCCCCCATTATTGGGCGGAGGTGCGCTGTAACGGAAAAAAACGACCGGGCTTTGGGTGCCCCAC
>JALRMM010000708.1:0-11838 GCA_026122155.1 Zymoseptoria crescenta
TCTACTACGACGTCGGAATCGCTAGTTAGCCGAAGTGAGCCTCGAAGGGTCTTCTTATTCCAGTTAGCGACATAAGATGTCCTTCCAGAATTACTGCGTTAGGCTAATATGTCGGAGGGAGGACGTTGTCCTCGACGGCCGTCCCGATAATTAACACGAGGAATTATCCCTAGACTCCGGTATGTATAATCTATTGGGGCATCGGGTTGGCAGAGGCTATTCAATCGTGCTACCGGCCGTAGGTTGCCTTGTTTATACACCGTCTAGTGCCCGGAGTCTCTACCTAAACTCCTACGGTTGCTTACTTATTACACTAACGCCGACGAACGTGAGTCTATCTACTTCTATACCGCCGAGTTTATATTATTCTAGCTGCAATGTGGCCCGTGACTAGCGATCTCACCGAATATACTTTAAGTTCCGGGTTAGGTTAGGCCCACTTACGTACTCGCGGTAGGGCGATATGAGATTATTCCTATAGGCTCGACTCTTGGATATTAAGACTGGTCTATTACTCCAGATCCATAGGGTTACATTTGTTTCCCTGCCTCCTATAAACCTATTCGTATAGTGGAAGACGGGCACATTATCTTCCCTGCTCTTGTACTTTATTATATTACTCGGGCGACTACGATGCTACTGGAAATCGGTAGCTGTTCTTCCCGGGAGTCCGAGTGAATGTCTTTCCAGCGTCGTACCTTCGCTTAGACGTAGCGCCGCCCTACGTCTATCTAACGTCGTTTATGCTAGGGCGTCGATTCCTCCGTGGCCCCGCAATCCTATAGCTAGGCGTAGTATATACGGAGATTTACCTCCGCTCGGCATAGGGACGCCGGAACTCTCGATCTATAGTGGGACCTCCCGGCCTCTTCGCTGCGTAGTATAGTCTCGGTTCCAGTCGTCCCTCCTACGGCGTAAGCTTTCTCTCCTTACGGATCGTTAAAGTCGAGTGCATCTACGGCGGGGCCCGTCGTGCGTCTGGGTCGCATAATAGTATGCCTTTATGTTACCTACTAACGCTAAAATAAGATTAACCCCGTCCGTACGGTACGGAATACTAGCGCTAGGGTAACGCATAAAGCCTCTTAGCTACTCCCGTAGGGCGTAGGAACGTCGCGAGACTTATATAACCCTTCCTCGCCGATTAAAGCGATATAAAACGATATGCGGAAGCAGTGCGCTAGCGCCGTGTATTTCGTCGCACGGACGGGCTCTCGCATTGCCGCGTAGCGTATAAGACGGCGGGTCGAACGCGTAGTCCTCTAGCATATATAGCCTCCTCGACGGGTCGCGAACTCCTATCTAACTAAACAATTCCGTCCGTAACGCACGCGATCTTTGCCCGTCCTAAGAGTAGGATTGCGTCCTATATAGAGTGTATGCCTAAACAAGATAGAGTCGGGTCGACATAGCGATGCCGGAGTTGTCTTCTCGTCCGTAGGTATGTATATACGACCTCCCGGTTTTGCTCCGACGTTTCCCTTACGTGCGTAGGCTTATAGCGGTTTAGTCGACGGTCCTTAAGGAGGATAGTTCGCATTCGACGAGGCGGTCCCCCGAACACTCCTATATACGAGGACTTCCGTACGGGAACGGTTAGGAAACGAGGTATCGCGGTTCCTCGGAGGTAGAGCTCTTTCCGTCCCGGTCGGACGAAAGGGCGGAAGAAGAACGAGCGAAGACACTAGTTATACGGTTGGGAATAGAGAGGGACCATAACCTGGCCGATTAGTATGTCTCCAGTCTCGCGACTAATTTCGTGCCGACCGCGGGTTCCAATCGCATTCTTATAATAATGGACCCGATCGCTACAACACACCGCGGACTATTCCACGGCGTATTGTTTCTGGCCGCCACACTACGTAGCACTATGGAACCCAACTATTAGGTTATATGGACGGCGCGGTAACGGTCTAAGGGAAGTAAGGTACATTAGATGTTAATCGCCGACATCGATCGTACGGTAAGGTCCGGAAGCCGAACGCCTAACGGCGTAATTATAGCATAGTCGCTCGTACTTTTCCTCTAGTCTATCTATAGTAGTAATCTCCGGGGCAGTAGCCGGGTACGTAGTCGCCCGCTCTTAATCTTGTAGCGTTATGCTAATTATACAGTTTTATCTCGACGGTATAAAGCGTATAGCCGCGGAGACTATCGACTTCGCGTCCGCGTCGGCAACGGACGTCCAGATCCGCGAGTTTATCCTTTATTATAACTATTGTGCTTCGTTTACGTCCTCTACTAGTCCCTTCGACTCCTCTTTCCTAACGCTAAAGTCCTCTATACCGGCCCCTCGGAACGGTAGTGCCGCTACCCGCGAACTTTATTAGCGTTTCCGACGGCCTATTCGACTAGCTCCCGCGTATAAGGACCTTACGCGACAACTTCCGTGCCCTCCGCACTAAGATAGGTAGCCTAGTAGTCGACGAGACCCTAGTTAGAGAGGCTCGCTCGATTAATCTCGCCCTACGCGATTGGAAATATCCTATGGAGCCTAACGAACCTCGTTACTCTACTACACTTTTATATCGTCACTACATTTAGATTTATCTCTACCGCACTGCTAGTATCTCTCGCCCTCTACCTCGGCTTGCGTAAGCCGTCGATAAGGGCCTCGAGTATCTTCGAAGGGTACCGTAGTTAATAAAGGGTTTACTCCTTCTACCTGTTTTTATTATCGGCTACTCGGCCTAGGAGCCTTACTAACGTGCACGGGTAGCAGCCCTACTGTCGGATCTATAGAGCTAGAAGCATCGGACGAATATCGGGCACGTACGGAGGGTCGTCGGCGAGCTCTAGACTAAGATGGACTCCGGCGATAAGACGGCTAGTTGGGACTAGGAGCGGATCGTAAGCGCGTGGAAGTGGGAGCTTATCGTTGCTTAGTATGTTAGACGGACCGCCTCCCCGAGCACGACACCTAGAAGTAGACGTTCGGGCTAAGTACCCCCGCCGTCGCGGCGAGCATACGGGAGACGGCGACGAATACGTTGCTAAGAGAGATAGAGTAGTAGATTAATCGAACAAGAGCGAAGGCCTTCGAGTCCGACGGGGCGCTTAGCGAATAGATCGTCTAAGGTACGGGCAATGTAAGATGTTTCGAACTATTTCGTAAAGTTTTATCTAAGTAAGCAAGTACGTCCGGGATTAACGTCTATCCCTTCTAATATAAAGTTGTCCCGTACGCTCGTAGGCGCTATATAGGATGCTTCCTTCCGTTGTCGGTCGCGATATGCTATATGCCTTCTATAGTGTCGTTTTAGGTGCTACCTATCGTAGTCCAATCCTCTTGTTATTCGTTATAATCTCTCCTCGCCGACCCGTAGATTAGGCCTTCCCCGGCGCCCCAGGCCCCGATTTACACGAGGTCCGCCTTAGTACTCGTCGTCTATACGCTAATCTCCGTCTAGGTCGGTCTCGCTAGCACTGCCTTCGCCGTTACTATACGGCAAATTGTTAGTCTCTTCGCCGTCGTCGTTCGTTTACTCTTGTCCGACACCTAGGCCTCCTTTACTACCGTCTATAGCACCCGTCGTAATCGCCGAGCGGGAATTGCCGCGTAGTATAGGTCCGAACAGCTTACGACTAGCGTCCTTCGCTTCGTCCTCGAGCTAACCGGGGCTGTCTATTAATTCGAGAATCTCGTAGAGGGTCGAGCTCTCGATATCGGTATCTATTATACTCTCCACCCTTAGCTACGCCCGACGGGGCTCTTACTCGACTAGTGGGCGCATAAGGTAGTTATAGACGTTGTCCAAGTGTTGCTAATATAACTCGAAGTTAGTGGCGATCTTCCTCGCGATAGTCCTTACCTCCGCGATGTTAAGCCCCTTTATAAAGTCGTCCTTATCGATCTAGAGGTAAAGAACGCCTATGCCGAGGACGTTCTCTATAGCGAGTGCTCTAAGGCCACGCTTAAGGTCGCTCTCGAACATTCGATAGTTTTCGCGGAACCTATCGACGGGTGTCTCGCCTAGGTCGCCGAGGAGCTCGGCGCCGACGATAACTACCGAGACGTAACTTATAGTCTAGTTCTATCCGTAGTCGTCCCTACCGTCGGCGATAATATCCGGGACGTCGATGCCCCTACCTAGAAGCTCGGTGCGTACCTCCTCCGTTACGGCGAGCTAATTCTTCCGCGCCTCTATATCCGTTACGAGACGGTCGGCTAGGGTGGATACGCTTAAGGCGAAGCCGTGGTATACGATAGGACGAGCGAGCCGGCCGACCTAGGTGTGGACTTTAACGGCTACTAATTCGTCCACCCGACCGAGTACGATAATAAGCTCGCCTAGTATGCGCTTATTAGCGACGCGAGTAAGAGCTCCGATACGGGCCCGTCTAGGTTCCTCTATAACGGCGCGATCGAACGAGGAGACCGCGTAGGCCACGTTACGAAGGCGCTTAAACGAGTCGACGGAGAAGAGCTTGCGTAGGGTCTTAAAGACTTCTTCGACGACGTCTCTAGTGTATCGACCCGACCCGAACGGTCTGGCGACCGCGTCGGCGACTCGTTCAAAGGTGTTGCCGTTATCTAGGTCTACCGTCGATAAGGTGCTCTTAACTTTGACCCTACGACGGATACGGACGATCTCGCCTCCCGTAACGTTCTGTTCGGTATGTTAGCCGGTTTACATAGATAATTCACGGTCCAGTTCGTATGCTACCTACCGACTTTATTACGATGCCCTTAAGCGAGATGCTCGTACTCGTGTCCTTGCCCTTTAGCGTAACTCGCGACGCCTTGATTCCCGGGCCGAATTCCTCGTCGGGGTGCGCCTTCCTTATAATCTTGAGCGTACGATTGTACGACTCGATCTATACTTAAAGGACAGCGCGCGCGGGACCCGCATCGGAGCTCGGTACACTATCGAAGTGGTAGTTATTCGTTAAGCGGAGCTATATAACATCGTTAGCGAGCGCCGCTTAAAGTTATCGATAGGTGTGCCTTACGTTGTTTAGGGTGGGGTTACGCACGTATTCCATAGTATAGCGGTTGGACGAGATAGTAGTCGAAGCGCCGTCGGCCACGTTTGGAGTAGCTATGTTGGGCGGAGTGGATGCTATTCGGTCGAGGTCGATGTATAAGGATAGAGGGAAGGTCCAGTAGATAGAATGTTTATGTAGCCTACTAGTAACGCGGATCGACGGGCGGGACATTCGGCGGATTATGCACGGCAACCGTATATAGACGAGACCGGCATAGTAACGGCGGGAGGCGTACGCATGTTTAACGACGTTAATCTTAGGATCGTACCAAGATACGACCGGCTCCGTGAACGACCCTGGCCTTAGCGCCGTGCCAAGACGGATACGTTAGTCTATATCGTGGGCACCGCGCTCGGTATACGTCGTAGCACTAACTCGGTAGAGGCATCGTAGCGCGGGCTCTATCGGGTACTTTACGGTACTTAAGTCTAACGTCGATAGGGAAGTGGAATGTTGCTATGGCTAGCCTCTAAAGTCCTATACAACGCTCCTTCCTAGCGTAATTAAAGCCGTGCTAGGAGTCTATTTCGAGTGCCGACGCATCTTAGTAGTCGTCGTGGTTTATCTCCGAGTCGCCCTATTCGTCCACCGCGCTATCCTACCGCTCGACCTCTAGTCCCTCCTCGCCGTCCTCTCCCTTATCTACGCTATCTACCCTACCGGTGTCGTCTATCTCGTTATCCTCCCCGCCGTCCTTACTATCGGACTCCCCCTAGTCCACGTCGTCCTCGTCTCCGCCTACTAGAACACGACGAACGTTGCGTAGCGTTAGTCCGTAGAATACGCCTATCCCGCGGTCGTCGTACTACTCGATAAGTCCGGGGCCGTTCTCGATGCTAAGGATCTCGTAGATGTTAGATTGCCGAATCTCGGCATTCGTTATGCTCTCTAGTCGCAAGACCTTCGTGCGAGGCGTTCCTTAGAGGATAGGTCTTATAATGTACTATTCGATGTTAGCGAACGCCCGAACGTAGGGTTCAAAGTCCGTAGCAATCTCGCGTACGATAGTCTAGAGCTCACGCTAGCCGATGTTATTTATAACGTCGATGTTGCCGATAAACGGATAGAGTGCGCCTATGCCTAGGTATGTCTCTACGTAGATCGCCTTAAGACCGCGGTGGATGTCGGCTCGGAGCTCCGCTAGGTCCCTATTAAACTCGTCCAGGTTTGCGTTTCTATCCACGATTCGGTGCTAGTACGAGATAATAATGTGGGCTATATAGTCCATCGTCTCGTACTAGCCGTCGTCGTCCGCGGTGTCGGTTATAATAGCCGGAAGAACGATTCCGAGCGCTAGTAGGTATAGCCGTAGCGGTTCGATTAGCTTAAGCTACTTAGTGCGCGTAGCTATATCGACCGTAAGGCTGGTAGCTAGGTCCCGGACGCTAAGAGCGAGGTAGTAGTTGGCCTAAGGCCGTAGGTAGGACACGGACGACGTAGTCCGATCGTAAACCTTAAGCGCGGACAGCTCGTCTTGCCTAACAAGGACCCACTTTAGCCCTAGGTAGTTGTCTCGCTCCGCCTACTACACGACACCCGCGATATATCGGCGCGTGTCGTCCTCCACGATAAGGCGATCGTATAGTGTCGCGCCGGCCGCCGCGTCTCGGAGCCGTTAGAACGCCTTAGCGGCGAAGAATTCGCGTAGATAGCGGAAGACGGTCTGGATAGCTTGTCCCGTATAGTTTCCGGCGTCGAAGAGTAGTACGACGGTATCGGCGATTCGCTTATATTCGCATTCTATGTCTAGGGGCAGGATAGCGAGGGTACTTTTCGCATCGACCTACTAACGGATGCGCCTAAAGTCCGTAATGCGAACCTCCTAACGGGAACGTTAGTCTCTAGGGGTTGCTTACGCCGTAGGAGCTCTCGGTCTAATAGCTCGCCTACCTTGTTTATCTTAATACCCCGGATAGATATGCTCTTGCCGTCGTCCTTAGGGGTGTTCCTCCCCTTACGGCTCGGCTTCCACGCTTTAATCGGCGGACTGAACTTTATATGCGGCTACGCCTTCTTTATTACCCTTAGACCGCGGTTGTACGATTCGGCGAATGCGGCCAGAACCTTACTAGGCGCGTCCGGCTACGAATGCGAAACATAGTCGAAGTAGTAGTTTATAGTTAGGGCGAGCTGTAGGTATCTATTAGCAAGGTTGTTTAACTAAGGATGCGGGAGGTGCCTTACGTTTTCGATCGTCGGTTCCTTACTATAGTCCTCCCCCCGTAGATTAACGGCTAGAGTGGATGCTATAGTCGTGAACAGGATGTAAGCCTCCTATAGATAAAAAGGTAGTGGGAATCGATGCGGGCGGTGGAATATGAGGACAACGATAGAGCACGGGGCATCTATAGTTCTCGGGATCTAGCTAGATGCCCCGGGCAACTACGAGGGGATATGTCCGTCTAACGGCTACGCTTCGGATAAGCCGACTAGACTAACCCTAGTGTCGTGCTAAGCTACGGACGGTGCTCCACCCTTCTACTCGGCTCCAGTCTTAATGCAGCATAGCACTCCACCTATAGCTTCGACAACCTTTACTATCGCGCGCAACCGCTAACTATACTCTACTATTATCGTTACCTTCGACCGTGAATCCTTTGCTACGGTACGTAGTGCCCGTGGATTTCCCTCCGTCTCCGTAAATATAGTGGACCCACTCGAAGCTATAAGGAACGCTATAGCTCTTCAATTAACCCTCGAGGAGTTTCACCGCCCCGAATACTAGTAGGAGTTCTCCGTAGGGATCGATAGGTTTTAGAAAGCTATCTAACTCGCGGCACTAGAGCGCGATAATAGAGTACTTATCGTCGGTCGAAAGAACATAGGACTTAGTCTATTAGCGACGGATAATCTCCGGCGCAAGGGTGTAAAGGCCGCAACTACGTAAGTAATGCAGATAGATATACATCTAAGCCAGCTCGACGACACAACGTAAGCTCTTATATGTGCTCTCCTATTCCCTAACGCCGTACTAACTAACGAGGAAACAAGCTAAGCGTGGGGTCGTCGGCTTCTAGGTCAAAAATCGGAAACCGAGGCCGCCGAAACTCGCACCCTTAGACAAAATCCCCTACCCGCCACGCCACACTTCGATGTTGTATTCGTTATACGCCTGGGGTATAAGGTCCCGGAGGACGAGGACAAACTAATTAGATACATACTCGGCGTCGTTCGGACCGGAGGTAAGATTGTCCTCGATGCTGTCCTCCCTAACCCTTCGGGGATTATAGAGCCCTACCGTCTAGTTCGATGCTTCGTGCGCACTCTTCCTACGATCGGAATACCTAAGGAAGACATTACTATGCACTACAAGATCCGCAGCCTTAATTAGATTAATCTCGTGGGCTAGGAAGAAGTCGATGTACTCGACGAACAGCTTAACGGTATACTGGACGACAATCCCGTGACGGAGGTTAGGCGCGGCGAGATATTCTCTTAGGAAACGCCCGGAGCTACGGACCTTCGACTACGACTATAGCTAGAGGGCGAAGCGATCCGCGAGTAGGACGTTCTTACTAGACGGTAGCCCGTAGAGGAACTAGTATATACCGATCGCGCTCGCGTGAATTATTATATACGTCGGGAGACAGCGGGTAGGCATTACGGTAAAGATCCTAATCCGATGTTACCGTAGTACGAGACGTTTAGTAAGGTTATCGTCGTTACTAAGGACTAACCGAGATCGGATCCGCTCGTTAAGTAAGCTCGATTCCGAGCGCGCTTATGGGAACGGCGAGCTAATTAGTTAACATTCTCCCGTGGAAGTAAGGCTATAGACATACGTAGCTGCCATAAACCGGAACGTTCTAGCAAGCATCTCGCCGAGCTATGCTCGGGTGTAGAGAGTGCGACATAACCTTAACAATGTAATCTATCTACTAAGCTATGTGACATCCTCTAGGTAGGGCTCCTCTTACATTGCCGGAGACGGCCGCCGTAAAGGGTGGAGCGGAATTACGTAGAACACTCTTCGTAATCGTGGCCTTTCAACTCTAGCTATAGGTTTCTTTTCGGAGCTAGAGAGCTATGGACTATCAGTTACATAACACTAGTTATGTAATCTTATCCCTCGCAACACCCCCGCATGCAATGCTTAGTGGGCTCTACGCTTTAATACATTAATTAAGAACAATATTCGTTCGCTAACATAACAGATCGTCTACCCTAGCATAGGAAAGGTGTTATCTCTACTCTCGCTACCTAATAGTTGTCGTACGACGATCCCACGTCCGCTATAAAAGTCTAGTCCCAATAGCAAGCCCAGCGATATCCGATCTCTTAATCGCGCCGTATTCCGATAATAGGAGAAGAACTTACGCTTACGGAGCGCTACCGACGTTATAAACGTAGTACGGAAAAAAATTATAACGTAGCTCGCCGAAACGGGAAGCCGACCTTATAACATCTCGCAATTAGTGTCTACGCTGAAAACTAAAGTGGCGCGTACGACCGCGGCAAAAGGTAGCATTATCGAGATCCGCGCCGCCGAGCTACTTCCCTTAGCCTATGTAATTGTCGAAGTAACTCCACCGATTACTATACCCGCAAGGATTCTAACTACGTTAACTAAGACCATAGAGGGCCGCAAGGCTATAGCGAGCATATACGAGAAGGGAACGACCGAAAGTCCTAGGGTAGACGGAGTATCTGGACACTAATATTTCATTAGGATCTTAATAGAAGTCCAACGCCGTTCGACGGGCGCCGCGTAAAGAGTGGCGGAATATATAGTACTCGCCGACGATCAAATAGACAACCTGGAAAAAACTCCGCCCGCTTGGGAATAAAAGATAATAATAAGGATGCTATGTTGCCGGAGGATAGCCCCTCTACGGCCTCCTCGTCCTACGTAAACCCCGGCTTGTCTAAAGCCACATTTAGACTCGAGGCGCAGCATTACGAAGTTGTCCTAGCCTACCTATGTTTCCTTCGCGAACTCTACGGCGTCCGTTCGGCTATTACCTCGATATGGGAGCGATATAAGAATCGCTATATTACCTTCGTTCTCGCCTCCATAGCTACGCCTCCGGCGGTCTACCTTCTAAAGTGCGCCGAGTAAGAATTTGTCGCGATGAACCCTACGTTAAACACCTAGTAGAAGATCTGCCAACTTCTCCAGATTCCACTCTATAGCGACGTTAGCTAGCTAGTAGCATACCTCGTTAATAAGCGGACGGACGGGCCGTTAAAGGAGTTCTACGATATGAACATCGTAGACCTATTGCCGTGCACCGGGAGCGAAGTAATAGCAATCGTTACCGAACAAATGCTATTATACGATAAGAATCGAGCTAATCGTCGCTACGGCAAACTACGTACCGGACCTTCGAGGTTCAAGTCGGCTTTAAGAAGGACGCTTACGCGACACCCTATTGTTAAGAGTCTCCTCGCGAATCTGGATACCGACTAGTTTCCATCGTTCGAATAAGGAGAGAGACGGGCCGAGTTCCAAACGGGCATTTACGAGTACACCCGCTCGCGGGAACTCCCTACTTAGCTCGTCGTAGCCTACTAGATGTACATCGATACGACGGATATACTCGGACCGTGTCTAGACGACGGACTAGCCGTATATAAGCAGGCACTACGAAGTTTCAGACACTATTAGATCGCTATGTCGGTCTATTATCGGCGATCGAGATACCGTATACCCGGGCCTTCCCGTAGTTAAGGAGGCTAAGCACTACTTCGGGAAGCGTGTAGCGATAGCCGAAGAAGCACTTAGATATCTAGATTTGGACACATTAGCGGCACATAGAGGCGACGTGCACTATCCCAACTTTAAAGAACACAGACTAGCGCTCGACAAGGTTACGGACAACCCTCTCGTAGCGATAGCCGCCTACTACGCCCCTTTCGAGATTAGTTGTTCCGCGTATACGGCGGAGCTCAAAGCCTTTAGTGCGGGTGTCCTATTCCCTTGTGTCGAGTAGTTTATCTACATAATCGCGTTTCTCTATTAAGCCGGCAAACTCCTAGGGCTACTACAAGACTGGCCGGACATGGAATTTGTTATCAAAACGCTATCTAACGCGACGCTACTAGCGCCGCTATATGCCGATAATCCGGAGGCGCTAGTCGAGACCTATAGGAAAGCTATAGGCTGGCCGGTACTTAGTAGGCGCTAGTGGGACCGTGTTCTGACCGGAGAGGACTATAGACACCCCCGGCCTAGCCCGCTTATACCTAACGCCGTAATCCTCCGCGCTCTTTAGGGATCGTATAGTCCGTAGCCTAGCAGCTACAGTCCCTGCTGTACGGAATTTTAACACAATAGGTTAATGTTACGGGTATAGACGTCGACGGTCTCGATGCGGATTACGAATTTAAGCCGGTGGAGCTTTTGGCGGCATTTAAGATAATCTTTACGGCGTAGGAGCCTATGTTGCATTTTAACTACCTTCAAGTGTTCACGGACTGTGGTACTCTTTGTTATAAGATTGCGGAAGATGTGCTATCCCCCGGCGACCTAGATCCTACGCGTAGTTTGTCTATAGGGATCGGCTATACACTAATACCTACATTAGTGTATATAGCGAGGCGCCTAGAGAAAGCGGCTGAATCTCCTCTTAGCTAGGCCTATAAGATTCTCGAGCGTTACATAATAGCGAGTAGCGAGCGCTACCGTAAGGCTATAGAAGCTCGGTCTAGTACCTAGCTAAGTGTGGAAGGCTCGCTAGTCCTAGACAACATAGTAGGCGTAATAACCAAAGAGCATAGACAAATCGTCGACTAGCGGCTCGTGCTATGCGTACCTTTAGTCGGTCGCAGTCCGACTTTACTAGGCTATTAGGGCGTTAAACATTAGTTATCGTGACATCCGGGGGAGTTTAGCCGAGGAATTGCCGA
>JALRMM010000709.1:0-11809 GCA_026122155.1 Zymoseptoria crescenta
CTACTACTACTACTACTACTACTACTACTAAGTCTATTTCCTTTTACTCCGTTACTAAGCCTAGCTCTTAAAATCTACCGGATACTACTACTACTAAGTCCCTTAAATCCAAGCTCTTTAAGACGTCTAAGGTAGTTAAATTCGAGAAGGCGCGGGGCTATAAGAGCGTTACGCTCTTAAAAGAGTAAATAGAAGTATAGAAGGTAACGTTCAAAATTGAGTTCGGTTACATAGATGCCGATTAGTTAGCGAAATCTAGCTCGTATCGCTTACTCTTACTCCGGCATCCTAGCGAGGGACTATATTATGCTAGGTATTTACGAGTCTAGCTATATATGTTTCGTTAGAATCGAATAAGATCTAAGCGCGATGTCGCATTACGAAGTAAGCATGTTCAAATTCGCGATTTAGTATAGGAAGCGCACTAAAATTGAACTTTTTACGTTAAGGGGGTGTTTTATATTAAGCCGTCTACTACCGCCTTAGTAGTAGATAGCTTGCACTACGAGTAGTCGTCTTTTCCGGCACCTGCCTAAGTTTAGAATTAGCCGTCTATACATAAAGTAGTAGGCCTCTTAACAAGCCCGATCGAGCTAGGACCTATCTTCGAACAAATACCCTCGACGCGATAATAACCGACGATAGTAAGTCGGTAAGTCGGCAACTACCGTGAAGTCTTATCCTTAATCCATAAGCTAGGCTCCCTAGCCCCCCAATAACCTAAGCGCTATTTGGAGCAAAAGCTTTCGCTATTTAGAGCAAATTAGGGTTACGTAGCATAACGTTAGAATTCTAACTGGATTCTTACTTTGCCCTCTATCGCGATATTAACATAACCGCGTGTAGTAAGAGCAATTAAACAGTATATAGAGTGCAGTATTGCATTATACGAGCAAGCTCGTGTAATTTATGTGTCTATATGTAGTGTAGTGCAGGTAGTAGTAGTAGTTAAAGCAAAAGTAAGGCTAGAAAGTCCTTAGAACGCCTACGTAGATCTCTTACTTACGGAAACGACTACTCTTATAGTGAGATACGTCGATTGCCGGTGTATTCGGTAATTCCGAGCTAGCTAATAAGAGCGCTGGAAACTCCTTTAGTTTTAATAACTAAGGAGGTCGAAATCGAGGTAGTTTATACGCTAGTAGGCTCGCGGCATAAGGGATCGCTATAGCTAGCGGTCTGGCGGCTCTTGTTGCTAAGGCTAGGTAGGATAATACTAGTAACGCTGCTACTAATAGATCCTATAGTAGTGAAGCCCGCCGTAGTAGTAAGGGCTCTACGGAAGCGGTCGGTAATGTTGCTAGCTCTAGGTGTTATATTAGCCGGACGGTAGTAGCATCGGCGGAGGCTGCTACTATTAATAATATTGCGGCTAAGGCTACTACTGTTAATAATATTGCGGCTAAGGCTGCTGCTATTAATAATATTGCTATTAATATAGCGGTAGTGCTATTAACCCTACGGCTAATTAAGTCCTTACCGTCGCCGCTATACGCTCTATAATCAAGTCCTTGTTTAGCACTACTGCCGGCTTGTTGCTATATAGTCTATTGCTATAGCAGTGCTCTATGCAC
Organism: Zymoseptoria crescenta; assembly: GCA_026122155.1. NCBI lineage: Eukaryota > Fungi > Ascomycota > Dothideomycetes > Mycosphaerellales > Mycosphaerellaceae > Zymoseptoria > Zymoseptoria crescenta. Next base: position 1,575 of record JALRMM010000709.1, read on the forward strand.
TTCCAGTTTGCCTTTACGCAGCTATATACGCGCTTCTACGGATTGCAGCCTCCCTTACTACTACATCTACAACCGAGCCGCTATAAGGGTGTTAGTAGTCGTAATAATAGATTGCTAGGCTCCTTATTGTAGCATCGTGCTATTGCCGCTTCTTAAGTCCGTTAAAGAAGTAGCTCTAGTCTAGTCGCTTTACGTCTGTTACTATTAGGGCTATATTATATCTAGTCCGCTTTACGCTTGTTCGTACGTACGAGAGGGTTATAGACTATTATCGTTGCCGCCGCTTTAGGAGGTAGTCGGCTACCTAGAAGGATCCACGCCTTCTCGAACTCCTTACACGTAAGCGCAAGTAGTTAGTTACCGGCGAAGAAGCCTTCGAGATATAGAGTTAGCTCGTATAAACAAGGCGTACTAGTCTCGGCTCTAAAGGTGTACGTGCACGGCGGTAGCTCGTCTATCTTCTTATGTTGCTTCTACTTTATAATCTGCTCGTTAGTTATCTTTAATGCGTCCTTATGTACTACGTTTACTACCCTACTCTAGAATAGCTTGCCTCTAAACTAAGTAGATACATAGCCTTTAGCCTTCGTAATAGACGCCTTATATCGGTCGATAAGGTGCTCGTAATAGGGCTCTATAGAGTTAAAGAAGCCGAAGATATCCTTCCGCGTAGACTTTAGCTACGCCTTTAATCTACCGTATGTACCTTTATACGGTAAGGTTGTTGTAATGCCGTAGCTATAGATGCCTTTTATCTACGCCTTTATATAGAACTCCTTCTCTTAGTTCTACTACTACACTAGAAGGTAGACGTCGCAGAGGTAGATCCACGCCGTCTTCTTATCTACTATTAATAGCGTCCTCTCTTCCGTAAAGGGGTCGACGAGCGGCTCTTTAGCGCTAGCCTTATGCGCTTTACATAAGCGGTCGAAGTCGTCCGGCGTTAATGCGTTAAGGTAGGCTCTATATCCTTTAATCTACTTCTTAGTAACCTTCTTACGAACGGCGGTAGCCTTGTCGCCGGTGCTAGGCGGTAGAGGCACTGCATTTATGCTAAACTTGCTGTCTACGTTGCTCTCGACAGTAGCATTTATATACTATATATAGAGGCGGTAATAGACTCTAGGAAACACCGCTTCGAAGGACTTCTACATCTGCCGGTTACAGTTATAGATTATGCAAGACGGCTCGTTAATGCTATTCTTATCTAAGTACTTCCTAATCTGCTGCTATGCCTATAGGAAGCTACCCTTAGTCTCGTCCGGCATAAGGACGTAGAGCACTAGTAGGTAGATGCTAGTCCGTATGCGGATAACTACTACTATAAGGGGGATGCTATATCGATTCGTCTTGTAAGTGCAGTCTATAAGCTACACGTCGCTATTGTCTCTGAAAATGCTTAGTAGCTCTAGATAGCACTATACTAGTCTACGAAGGTTGTTAGCACGATCCTTTAAAGGCTTACTATACTAGTAGCCCTTATCCTTAAGCGTCTTTAAAACCCTCTTAACCGGCGTAAGTCTATCTAGCTGCTTAAGGCGAATAGTATACTATGCGTTGTAGATGTCCTTTAAAAGCATAGGCGTGTCCTTCTCGTTACCTACGTTAAACTTCTTCTTATACTAGTATCTATACTCCTTCGCGGCAATACTAGCCTTACGGGTGTTGCGAAGAAACTCTATAATCTTAGGTCGACGTAAACGACGGCGATGTAGTAGCAGTCCAATTGCCTCGCTAGGGGAGTAATTGTAGCGAGGTTTTTGACTAAGCGATATTATCTACTCGGACGACTAATTAACCTTCTTTAATATTACCGATATCGTGTAGCCGCTCTTCTTCGAGGACGTGTTCTAGCGCATAACACTAATGCTAGCGGCAGCTAGTTTCTTCCTTCTCTTAATAATAGACTCCTTACTCTTTCCCTTCGTATAAAGGAACCGTTAACTAATAACAACGCCCTTCGTAAAGGTTAGCCTACACGGTTTAATAGGCTCCTATCTAGTTACCTTGCTATGCTAATAAACCTATGCCTTAGCGGCTTCTTGTAAGGGGAATCTTAGTCCTTTAACGACCGGCGGAGTAACAATATCGAAGTAAGAGCGGTAATAGTAACCGCCGTATAAGAGCGCACTAGCTAATCTATTACTTCTTCCTCTAGTATCTACCGCTACATTATTACTATCCGCGCCAGTAGCTTTATCCACCGCTCTATTTTTATTAATATCCGGCTAACTAAGTGCGTTATAGAATCTATTAAGACACCGACGACTCTTACGCACCTTACGCTCCTTTAACACCTCCTCTTTCTCCTACGGCTCTAGTATATCGAACTCCTCCTACGGCATCTCGCTATTATCCTTATTATCCTTATCGCCCTTATTATCCTCTTTAAAAAGCGCCTACTCGTAGGTAGACGGTAGCGCGGCGGTAGCTATAGCGGTAGAGCTAGATACGGCGGAGACAATAGGAGGCATAGTATACTACGGTAACAACAAGGACACGGGACAACAACCAAAATACGTCTAACATTACTACGAAAACAGGTAAGGAACGCGACTCGTGTTAATACGAGTCCCGAGTACGTAACCCTAATTTGCTCTAAATAGCGAAAGCTTTTGCTCTAAATAGAAGAGGGGGGATCGCTATGCACTAATAACGTAATGCAACGTCGAAATTCCGAGAACATTACAATCCACGATATTGGCCTCTTTTTAACGAATTAATGCACTATAACTATACGTACTAGTAATAAGGCGCTCGCTAAGTTTAAAGCGTATAGTCGAAAGGATCTTCAGAAAATTGTAGACAAATATAGCGTACACCGAATGACGTTATAGCGTCGATCCGAAGGACTAACCGGATCTTAAGCTAAACGCGACGAGAACAACATAATTCTTTCACACTAATAAGAGCGCACCCTCGTGCGTTTTATCGACACTCTAATACGTAGAGGCATACTACTAACACCTACTATAGTTCGGAACTTCGCTTACGACATTGCAAAGGTAGTTCTAAGCCGTTTCTGGGTGCTAGACTTCGTTATAAGGTATAGCGATAATATCGACTTAAAATACCTTAATCCCCTCGATAGAAATCGCAAGTACGTAGACTCTAAACGGTAATATTAGTCGTATTACGACCTCCTTAGCTTTAAGATCGAGCAGTATAGTATTAAGCGAGAGAATATATATAATATAGACGAGAAGGGCTTCTTAATAGGTATGCTTTAGAAGACGAAGCGAATCTTTACGAAGGAGCACTTCCTTTAAGGCAGATTAATTAGCAACATGCAAGACGGCAGTCGTGAATAGATTACCTTAATAGTATGTATCTGTGCTAATCTAACTTCACTACTACCGTTATTAATCTACAAGGCAGTAACTAGCAATATCTAGTCCTCGTAGCTCTAGGACTTCGATATAAAGCAGCACTTTGCCTTCTTCGCATCCTTACCAAACGGCTAGACTAATAACAACCTTAGACTCTACTAGCTAAAGAAGGTATTCGAGCCTCTTACGCGAGAGAAGGCTAGCAATAGAGAGCATCGACTGCTTGTAATTAATAGCTATAGATTATACATTAACATAGACTTCTTAAAGTTTTATATGTTATACCGCATTTTCGTAGCAGTGTTTCTACCTTATTTAACGCACCGCTTATAGCCTCTAGATGTTAGTTTATTCGGTCTATTAGCTAGCTTCTATAGCACAGAACTGTTACGCTATATTTACTAGTCTAAGGGACTCTTAGCGGTTACTAAGCGTAACTTCTTTAGGTTGTTTTAGCCGGTATAGTAGAAGGCTTTTATACTAGCTAATATCGAGTCTAGCTTCCGTAAAACCGGCCTTTATCTACTGGATTTATTAGCCGTGCTTAATAAGTTTAAGGAGTGTAAGAGCAAGAGCAAGAGCAAGAGCAAGAGCAAGAGCAAGAGCAAGAGCAAGAGCACTAAAAGCGTCTACTTTAGCGATAGCTCGAGGCTAGGTACTATAGATAACACTACTAGACCGATAATAGCTAAAGGAGAACTCTCTATTATCTTAAACGACTAGCGTAGGTCGAGAGCCCTCGTAAAGAAGGTAACTAAGACACTATAAACTACTAAGGAGCAGCGGTTAATTAACTAGCTTACAAATACCCTTATATACGTTTAAACGTAAAATTAGCTCCTTAAAAGTAAGAATACTAGTCTACGCTAGTCCTTTAAGAACGAGCAGAAGAAGAGACAACGTGCGAAGCTAATACTTGCTCTTCTATAAGGACAATTAGCTTAGTTCTATTTACCGGCCAAACTGCAAGCTAGTATAGACCTAATAGCCGCTAAAGAGGCTAAAAAGGAAGCCGAGAAGTAGTAGAAGGAGGCTAATGCGATTAAGAAGAAGGTAGACGAATAACTAAGAGCTAAATAGAAGAAGGTAGACGAATAACTAAGAGCTAAACAGCGGATATAAGCTAAAGTAGACAAGCTAGCTATAGTAGCGCAAAAGAGGGCTTAGAAGGCTTCGTCGCTAGAGATAAAAGAGGCTAATTTATAGCTAAAAAGTAACCTCTAAGCCTCTACTCGTATAGTATTACTAGCTAAGCGGCGTAGAAGGAAGGAAGTGGACAAACCGGTGTTAATAGTAGTATTAAAGGTGCCCTCGTTGTAGAGGGGGGGTGTATAGGTAGCTGCATCCTCCTAGCTACTAATACGCATAATATTAAGGTAGCAACTTTAAGCTGTTTAGGGTTAATAGATATAATTAATGCAATGAATTTGAGCTATTAACCACCTCCTTGTGACTACTAGTTGTGAAGATATTAGCTATTAAAGAGGTGGTGGTAATAGAAGGATCCTCGGTGAAGACACGTTGCATTGCGAGATCCGTGCACAGCGATCCCCCCTCTTCTAGCGTCTGGGCCCAACAACTCGAACGACTCATCGATGATCACGAGGCAAAGTGCGCGTCCCAGCGAAATCTATCTCCAGACAGAACGTTGGCCATCGCTCTCGTCGTTCTTGTTGATGCTTGAATTGGGGCCTAGATCCTCGAGTTGCAGTTGCCAGTCGCCCGTGACCATCAATCGTTCCTCACAGCAACGAGAAGAGGAGCATAAGAGGGATGAGGTGTGTGAGGACAGAGTAGCGATTCAAACCACGCATCAACATATTACAAAAAGCACACTTGAACTTCCATTCCATTTCATTCGCATCCCAATCCAACCTCGTTCCAATACCATCCTGTGCTTTGCTTCCTGAAAATCCTGACCGCGACACAAGCTCGCTGGTTGCACCCCACAGCAGATAAATCTCGTAGTATGTGTCTGTGAGACCTCGATGTCGCGGGAGGGTTTTTCGACGATGCCTGCTCAGACTGGTTGGCTACTTGGATTACTTGAAGTAGCACAGTATTCCGTCCCAATAACAATAGGCGTAGTTCGCGTTGCAATCATCTCGCCCGAGCTACCAATCGTCAGTTGAATGCGAGAATGTACTTGGAAGGCGATGCATCTCCAAGGCCGAGCTGGTCGCTCCTGGCTCTGGCCGCCTCGTGTGAGTCGTGTCACGATACCTCGTATCCTGTATCCCCTGCACCACCAATCACTCCAACTCCTCAGCTCACGTCTTCAGGGCATCTACACCCATATACTGGAAGTCTCTGGTGGCTGTATACCTCGTCAAGAGCAGGGGTCATGTGTAAAGCAGGGAACAACGCTGACGACTCACGAGAGCAAGAGAGGTACAGTGGCAGCATACGTACCCAGGAGAACGCTGACTCGTACCGAGTATGACAGAACTATCGTGCACGTGGATGTACTTCCTTTCAGACCTGGCCGGTGATATTGGTCGGGTGAAGACTGCAATGTGTCATTCGATAGACAGGCCGCCGAAGACATGGATTGAAAGCCTGCATCTGTGTGAACGAGTTCTCATCCGATGGAAAAGATACAGGAGTCACGCTGCTCGTCCAGAGTCGATCAATGTCCTCTCGTGGAAAGTGATCGAAAACTTCGAGACTTCGAGAGCTGACGTTGGCTCGTAAAGGTCGGCGACTAGATTCAAGGACCGGCCACTCACTCCGGGATTGGCGACAAGACCCCTACCGCGGATGAGCACAGCGGACTGGTCTCCTCTTTGCAAGGTCAGGGCATCTACAACGCCTGTCCCAAAGAGCATGAAGTAGCGCCCGCCCCTTGAAGCATTCCCGAACCAATTTGGCCTAGAGGAGTTGTCGATACCTGCCGGAAAGGAACATCGATAGATTTTTCCAGGGTCCTGCTGACCTCACAACGCTAAAACCTGAGCTCACATAACGCTAAACGCGGGAGTCTCCGAAATTGTAAGGTTAGAGTTTTTACTATGAGATCAGAATTTTTACTGTAAGCATAGCTTCTTCCTTTTAATACCGCAAGCAATAATAGTAGCATAAGGGCTACAAAACCGCTATATCGCCGTATAAAACCTATAGAATCCAGCTACATACGCAGCAATCGAAGTATAGTAGACTCTCGCACTTCGCGACTACGATAGGTAGATTAAGGGACTAGAGCGGGTATAAGCTGCTCGATAGGGCTATAAGTAACCTTATCGATAGTATTAACTATATGAACACTACTAATATTATAGTAGGGTCGCATTTAGTATAACCTTTCCGACCGGATAAAGGCTTTTGAAATCGAGTATTATGTACTTATACCCGAGTATCCTCGGACTGCACTTTATAGTATCGCCTATATTATCGATACTCGTACTATCCCCGATATCCTTCCTACTATCGGTAATAAAATTCCGGCCGTAATTACGGGGTAGGTAAGTGAAGTTAGGCGTAATATTACGGAACACCTAACGAATAATGTTATTCGTAACTATACTTATAATGTCGCCTAGATCCAGTACTCGAACCGAAGAATTAAAGGTCCACATAAGTCGATAAGCCCTTACCTTAGTAGAATACAAGTTCTTCGACTTATAAAGCAATGCAACGGGATTAAGCACTACGAGCATACTATCGGTAAGGTTATTAACCGTACTTACTTAAAAGCTAACGAGCGAGAGTGGCTATAGTATTAAGTAATACGTCGGCGGCAAGGCGCCGGCGCCTTCGAGAAACAAGACGATCGTACAAAAGCAAATATCGAGTTTATAGCAATCCGGAGTCGATTCTTAGACTCTCGCGGTTGTATAAACTAGATCGAAGGAATATGTCGACTAGTCTTCGAGTACGATCAAAACCTAGTAAGCTTTAGGACACGGGTGAGGTCAGCGATAGTATTATAGAGGAGCTTACGTATAACATTAGGATCTCTTCGGTAGATTCGGTGCCTCTATTCGATGCACGTAGTAGACACACAATACACTAACACACTTTACGAGATAGTATCCACCTAATTCACTAGTTAGTTTCGAACGACTAGGGGAGCTCTTTTACAACCCTAATACCTTTGCTACGGACTAAGACGAATGCTACGTATACGAAGGAAACTAGGTAAGGAGATGGACCTATAATAAGACGTATAACATCCCGACGCACATCACGCATACTATTACGTATAGGGTTAGTCCTAACCCTATACCTAAGGTTATCTATAATGTACGACCTAATAGTACGACTAACCTAAGGCCCGACATTATAGGCAATTACCACCTAACAGGGGTCGGGCAGTTTATCTCTTAACGCGTACTATGCGAAGTCAAGTTTACCTGGATTGTTCTATTCGACTTAGATGCAATGCCGAGGATTATTGTCGTCGTAGAAGGTATATACAATCACCCGCTAAACGGCCTAAATAAGCTCCCTAAGCAGATTCGCGAAGAAATTTGGAATATGCTAGTTGCTACGAGGGATCCAGCTATAACGACGAGTATGTAATATTACACAACATATCCGGCATAACAACATAACTAACATTATTAGACACCTTCCGGAAGAACCTATTAGTAAAAGCATAGATAAAGTTATATAATGTCGAGACGATAGAGGGTGTCTATAAGGCTCTTTACTACAATAATATCGTTAGCAGTATAATCCGCAAGATGAAGATACTATTATAGCCAGGCGGGAGATCGATTAAAACACTATATTAGATGTGGCTCTAGGATTAAGAGAAGCCGCGGGACTAGGTAAGGACACGCGTAGGGCTAGGCATAATATTATAACTAACAATAGCCCTAATATTAGCGATATCTTCGCGACATCTAGTATAGCGATAACCTAGAACAATATATTATTACCTATATGTTTGACGAACAAGTACAAATCTAGGCTGGCCGCTATGCCTTCGAGATTAATATAACCTTCAAACGTGTTAATTACTGCATTACCCACGACAACGAAGTTCTATTTACCTATAAAGGGTTTTCGGGACATAGTAAGCTTATAGCCGACATTATGCATATAGTTACGACTAATGTTATTATATAGTCTTTATCCTTTGCCGGGTATATAGCAATTTCCGAGGCGATTAGTTCTAGAGACGACTTTTCTACCGGGTCTTCTATACCCTTACTAATATCCTCGGGCAAGAACATATTCTATAGAGGCATATACACGGCTATAGGTTTGCTTATGTAAATAGTAATTAGTCCGGAGAACAACATTTAGGTATATGAAGCTATAGCCGGTCTTAGCCGTAATCTCATATAGGAGATTATAACCGAGCTTACGGCTGAGCTTACGTGTAATGCCAAAGCTAACAACAGCTAAGGCCTCGGTTAATACCTCGAAGACATTAAACTGCCCTACTAAAACCCAGGGCGAGACTAGCGAGAACATCTTAAGGATGTTCTTATAATCTGTCGCGTGCATTTCTTTCGCAATATCGACGAAGCATTTGGGAAAAGCGTCGACTTGCAACTAGCTATTGCAATTATAAAAGGACTTACGGGCACGCAGACCTACGAGGAATATTAAGCAGCTATTAATCTGCTAATAAGTTCGTGCATAATATTACGGGTAACCTCGTAAGCTCTATTATAGCTGACATTATTCTAGTGCATCCGAATTAGGCCGTGGTTAACTAGGCGTAGAACAAGAATAGCGAGTATATCGCGTATAGCATCGCCGGTTACTTCTCGCGTGTGCCTAGGGATGTTTAGGACAGTAAACGACCGGATACGAATTTAAACGAGCAGTCCGGCTGGATAGGACAGTCCTTAGGAAAAGGTAATATCCCTGTTCTTACGTATAACCCTACGCGTAATCTTATGTATAACATTACTTACTCTTTGTAGGATGTAATCTTGTCCTTACGCACGACCTAGGTAAGACTATAGACGCCCGTGCCTATAGTTAGTAGGTTAGTCGCGTAAAGACGGGGTAGTAGACCTACTAGAAAGATCTATTAGCCCAGAAACGGCTAGAAAAGAATCTTCGGCGTGCTAGTAAGGCAATCCCTGGCACTATGTGTAAGGTTACGGCTAACATTATTAGCCCTCCGAACAGAAAAGAAATAGAACTAATATTAGGAGCAGCAGCGGGATCCTAACTAGGGCGGAGGACCTGGCGCCGCCGGTAGTAGTAGTGCTCCCGGTAGTGCCCCCGGTAGTGCCCCCGATAGTGCCGGCTACGCTGCCCGTGGACCTAACTATAACCCTAATGTCGACGACAACAACGACCATAACGACAACGATAACGATATAGACAATAATAGGCTACCGCCTCCCCCACCTTTTATAATATAACAGTAGGTACAAAATATCGAACACGAGTCCCGCGTTTATAGCCTATAAGGTCGTAGGCGAGGTTAGAAGCAAGGTACCTAACAGCGTCGTACACTATCTATACTAAGATTAACACGGACCTTAGCATCGATCTCTTCGGCATTAACAAGGCGGACTCCTACAACTACCGGCAGAGCTCCAGCACCGTAGACGTACGTCCTCGCCCGTAACATTACGCCTAACATCACCGCTAACATCACGCATAGTACATTCGAGGAATATAATGCTAATCTACTAGTACTTGAACGGGCACGCAATGCCGTGAACGAATCTCGAATTGCTATCCTCTAATAGGGCGGAGCAGATCCAGGACCGGTGCGGACTAGGTGATACTATATATAGCGTTATAGTTAATCTTACGGATACCTACAACGACATTTAGCGTTTTTATAGCATAGGGTTAGGGTTTGGGTAATTAATTAAATCGAGTGACATCACGAGCGATATTAAGGTTGAGCCCTCCCAGACTTTTATCTTAGTAGGTTATTAGTTTTCTTAATAACTAAGTATAAATTATTAATAGCTACTATAGGTT
>JALRMM010000710.1:0-11787 GCA_026122155.1 Zymoseptoria crescenta
GCGGCCGGATATCGACTTTATCTAGGACGGCATAAATGCGGTGTATGCCGTCGAGGGGCTCTAGCTATAAACTAGTGCACGAACGACCTACGAATAGGTATCTCTCTCTTTAGGATCTATCTGTTAACCGGCGGACGCTACTATTATTGCCTATATTATAGAGTTAAGTTACGGAGGCTAAAGGCTAGTAGAGGCACCTATACTCTCTACTATGCGAGGCGATTCTAGAGTAGTATGCTAGATGCTAGTAGTATTGTCGAGGGTAGTTATAGCGGAGGGAGACGTACCGATAAAGATCGATATCGCTAAAGTCTACGGCGCCGATAGATCGACTCCGCCTAGGTTTACGCTACCTCCAAAGAGATCGTTGTCGTTAAGAGAAAGGTTAGCGTCGTCTACCGGCTCTACCTCTCTTATACCTTCTCTATAGGCTCCGCCGCTAGTAAATAGGCCTACGAACTACCTACGAACGGGCGTTAAAGATCCCCCCGTATAATATATATAGACGGATCTCTATATTAATAACCTATAGATCCGCACTCCTAGTACTATAAGGCGCTTCTAGAGTAACATACTAGACGTCGGTAGCACTATCGATAGGAATTACGGTAGAGAGAGTCGCGGAGTTCGAGGCGGAGGTTAGGTCGACGAATTTCTCGTTAGACGGTATAGCTAATAGTATTAGTCGCCTACGCCGCTAAGTCGAACTATAGAGGCGTAGGCCTTACGTAGGAAGAGAAGGGAGCGTCTTCTACCGGCTCTACCCTCTTATACCTCTACCGTAGGCTCCGCCGCTAGCTTAGCTAATAGCTTAGCCGATAGCTCCGTACTAGCCTACGCCTAGGTCGCCGATAGTACGGTACCGATAGTACGGTACTAATAGCACGGTACCGATAGCACGGTGCCGATAAGTACCTACTAATAGCTCCGCCGTCTACGACGCTGTTAGCGCTACTATAGCGGAGCCGCCCTCCCCTAGGGTATTGTAAGAAGTATAAAGATATCGCAGTATATAGAACGCTAGCTAGTAATTCTACTAGTAATAAAACTAATTCTTGCTATTGTTGCGTTGCACCTACGTGCCTCCTAATATACGACTATACGTTACGTAAGCGGCATTCGCCGCTACGCTCGGCGTCGTATTATCCAACGACCTTACCTAAGGTCCAGAGCTAGGCTATGCCTTAGCCTTCCTTAACAATTACCTCCCTCCTCCGAAGGAGACGTCTCGGCTCCTACGACCGTCTTACGTTCGGCCTACCGAGCGCAGGCCCAGTCTTTATCCGGGGCTGCTTTCTTTGTTAACTTCTTAATATAGCGTTTATATCGCAACGCGCGCTCTGTTTGCGTATGTTAATTGTTGCTTGCGGTTCTGCTACGGGTAGCTACGTTTTAGCGGGTCCTTTGTAGTTAAGAGCAACCGCTTACAGGTAGGTGTTGTTAATGTTTTTACTGCGAAGTTTTCCTCTACTCTTCTTTAACTTTATTAACGCTTTTCTCCTACTAGCAGCACCACGAACTCTTACGATACTTAAGTTCTCCGTAAGCGCACCGTACGCTTCTACTACATTATTAACATTATCTTTAAGAAGTAAGCTTCTAGCTTACGAGCCGCTTATTACACACACATATATCGTAAGCCTCGAGCAAGCGACTCGCAATGCTACTACGACGTGCTCCTTAGCAGCCGGCTATTATGCTAACCCTTCCTCCACGTTCTAAGTAGGATACCTAGGGCATAGCGGTAGCGTGCTGCGAGCGCTGCTTGCTATACGCGTACGATAGTAGGTTACTGCGCTCCTTGCTTGCTAGGCTTCTACTAACCGCCTATCTAGTTAACGAGCAATACTATAATAGGGTAATAACTATCGGCAGCAAGGTTAAGTACTAGCGTTGTAAGAAGAAGTAAGTCTAGCGCGTCGATAGCTCTTCTCTTGCTAGGCTAACGCATCTTATAGCAACTACGCGTGCGAGACGCTAACCTATCCGGACCTTATTAAGTAGGCGAAGCGCCTGCTTAAGCTATGCGAGGAGTGGGGTTACGCCGAGGTAGGCTCCCGCGAGGAGTAGCTCGTTAATATACGCCTAGCCTCTATAGGGCGCGATGTTAAGGCTACCCTTAAGGTTAAGTAGGCTAACAGCGGGAAGGCCGTAGGCGAGTTCTCTACGCCTCGTAAGGGCGGAGCAGGCGGCTCGTAGGGCGATAGACAGATCGCTCGCGCTAGCCTACTTTAGGCTTAGAACGAGGCCGCCGTTAGGCGCGCTATGTTCGAGCTAAAGTACGAGGTAAGTCTTGCGTTCCTCTTACTCTTCCTATACTCCGCTAACACTTTCTATAGAAGCTTCGCCTAATAGGCGCTTCGGCGTTAGCTCTACGCGCGGCCTCCTCGGCCTTCTTTAACGAGGGAGGCTCCTAGGTAGAGCGCGAGTCGGTGCTGCCCCTCCTATAGGGGGAGTAGGAGGGGAGCGAGAAGGAGATAGAGGAGGATGCCTAAGCCGGGCGAATAGCCGGATCTTTCTATACTTCTAGGTTGCTTACCGCTAGCGTTACGCCCGCTTATCGCGGCACTAGGGGGTTTTTTCCCTTTTTAAATAAAGGCTTTTTTCCTCTGTGCTTACCTCTTCTGCCTCTTCTGTCTCTTAGGTCCTTTTATAATAACCTTGTCCTTACGTAACTCCTATGCTTCTATTAGGTTAGCCGCACCCTCGCATTCCTTAGCTGTCTACTAGCTGTCGTATTCCTTAGGCTAATCCTTCTAGTGCACGAAGTAGAACTTCCGATCCTTCGTTGCACCTAGGATCTCCTCGACTTCGTACTCGCCTGTTTCGTCTACGATAGGCATGCTAGCCTTATAAGACGAACCTAGGCGGTCGCGCTATAGTTCGAGGTAGCTAACGTAGAACACGTTATAAATACGCGAGTTACTTAGGAGCGCTAGGCGATACGCCTGCGATCCAACTACGTCTGTTACCCGGAAAGGTCTAACCTATTTGGGTCCTAAGGTCTTCTTAGGCATCTTAAGCTTTAGGTTCTTCGTCGATAGTACGACCTTATTACTAATGCTAAACTGCTTTAGCTTGTGATTTTTGTCGTAGTACTTCGCCTAAGACTCGGCTGCTTTTCTCTAGCGTTCCTTAAGCTTCTCGTGTGTCTCCTTTAAGCGTGTTGCTACATTAATTGCTACGGGTGTCCTTCCCCTAGGAATCTCGCCTCGAGATTCCGTAGTAAGGGTAGGATTCTACCTATATATAACGTAGAAGGGACTTATGCCTAACGCAGGGTGTTCGCTGTTGTTATACGCGAACTCTACCTATACTAACAACTTAGCCTAGTTATCCTGAAACTCGCTGTAATAGCAGCGCAGGTATTGCTCTAGTATCTAGTTAGCTCTCTCCGTCTGCCTGTCCGTCTACGGATAGAAGGCTATAGACAGCCTACGAGTTACATGCGACTCGTAGTAGAAGTCGCTCTAGAACTAGCTCGTAAACAGAGATCCTCTGTTACTAATAATGCCTCTTAGCACTCTATAGTGCCGCACAACTTTATCTACTAACAGCTTCGTAAGCGTTATAGCTATATAAGTCTTGTCCGTTAGGATGTAGATGTTTATTTTCGAGTAGCGGTCGACTATTACGAGGATAGTAGTATAAACTCGACCGTCCCTTATACTTAGCGGAAGGTCCATAATAAAATCTATTAACAATTCTTGCTATAGACCGTCCGGTAAGGGAAGCGTATATAACTCGCTATAGGGACGATGCCGACGCGCCTTGGACACTTAATAGGTTGGACAGGTAGACACGTATTCTGTTACTTCCTCGTCTATGCCTAGCTAGAAGTACTTCCTCCTTAGAAGTGCTAATACCTTAGCTTTGCCGAAGTATCCCGCTAGTGCGTCGTCGTAATGTATGCGGATTACCTGCTTCCTTAATGCGAGGTCGCTAGGTACCTAGAGTTTGTTACCCTTGTATAGTAGGCTATCGACTATTAAAAAGTCCGTATGTAGTCCCTTTGCGAGGTGCTTGCTACACTCCTCGTTATGCTTCTATAGCACACTAATTATTTCTTTTAGCATCTTAGATAGTAGCATATACGCCTGCTTATCTAAAACCGCCGCACGTGCGACCCTTATAGGCAACGTAGGTAGGACGCTTGTCCTTAGGACGGCTACTTGGGGAATTAACTTCTGCTGCTCTTTGTAGGTAACAACGATCCTCCTTATAAGGGGATCGCCTCTAGCCGCTTTATCGGTCGCCTAGTACGCCAACTTGTTCTATAAGGTTAGGAGTAGCGTGCTTACCGCTTACTTCTCGGTTACGTAGTCCGGGCGCCTCGACGGCGTATCGGCTAGGTTAGTCTTCCTAGCTCGATGTTTAATTACGAAGTCGAAGGGCGCTAGAAAGATAGCCTATCGAGCTTATCTACTATTCAGCTGTTTTACCGACATAAAGCCCTTTAAGTTAGCGTAGTCGACTAGCACCTAAATCGTATACGGTACGCCTTCGAGGTACGGACGCTACTACTTAAAGCACTCTACTACGGCTAGTAGCTCTTAGTTATGCACCTTATAGTTGCACTTAGTAGGGATTATCTTTCTCGACTAAAAGGCGATAGGATGCTACTACGAATCGAACTCCTATAACATAATACCCGCTAGCGCGTAGCCTAAGGCGTCGGTTTCCAGCCTTAGCTTCCTTATAGGATTATAGTGCCTAAGTACTAGAGCCGAGGTAAAGGCGGACTTCAACTAGGCGAACGCCTGCTCTTCGGCTGCTCCCTAGTTAAGGTTCCTAGGCTTCTTGCCCTTCTTTATCCCCTTTAACTAATCCGTAAAGGGCTTGACAATCTTGGAGTAGTACTTAATAAATCGCCGGTAGAAACCGGTAAATCCAAGGAACTGCTAGATGTCTACGTATGTCTTGAGAGTCGGCCACTCCGAGACTGCGGTTACCCTACTAGGATCTATCTCGATCCCTTTAGGCGTAACTACGAATCTAAGGAAGTCCACCTTTTGCTAGAACTAGAAGCACTTCTTAGGACTAGCAAAGAGGGCGAACTTCCGTAGTCGCTTAAGCACCTCTCTTATAGCTCGTACGTGTTCCTTACGTGTCTTACTGTAGATAAGGATATTATCTAAGTATACTACACAAATCTAATTAACTAACCTACTTAGGGCGCGGTTAATATATCCCTAAAAGGTCGCTAGAGCATTAGTTAAGCCGAAAGGCATAACTAAGTACTTAAAGTAACTATAACGCGTGCGGAATGCGGTCTTCCAGCGATCCTCTTGCTTAATCGGAATACGATAATACGCATCCTTCAAGTTAATAGTCGTAAAATACATGCATCCTTATAGGCGATCGAGGGTCTTACTAATTAACGGCAGCGGATGCCGGTTTTTCAGCGTAATCGCGTTTAATCCCTAATAGTCCACGCATAAGCGAACGGTACTATCCTTCTTAGGGACGAACAGGATAGGAGCACCCGCCTCGCTAGTGGACCGCTAGATCCACCTATGCTTAAGGGCTTTTTAGATGTACTCCTCGAGCATCTTTAGCTCGGTCTAGGACTAATAGTACATCGCCTTAAAGGGGGGTTTCTTGCCCTCTTCGAGGTCGATCGTATGCTCCACATCTGTTAGTAGCCTGCTTAGCACCTAATTAGAGCCTACGAACACGTCTTCAAAATCTTTGTACTCCTTAGGGAGTCCTTCGATAGTAACAGCCGTACCCGTATCTATCTCGACTCGGCGAATAGTTACTATATAGACCTTATCGCTTCTTTTTAAGTCGTCTATAAACTAGAATGCTTCTAGTATGTCTATGCTCTACGACTCGGTTAAGTACAACTATTAGTTACGTGCGCTGTTTACTAGTATACTATTCTAGGCCCTCTATAGGTTACCGAGAATAAGGGCCTTATCTTCTATGTTAATAGCGTAGAAGATTGCTTCCGAGGTGCGAACTAATTGCTTAGAGTCTACGAGCCTTAAGCGAATCTTGTACGTACTATAATAATAGCTCTTAGTGCCCTTGTTCCCCTAGTACGCACCTACGTATAGAAGCGCAGCGTTCCTAATGCGCTCCAAACCGTGCTTTAGTACGAAAGATTATAAGACGACATTCACGTCCGCATAATTATCTAGGAGGAAATCGGCTATTACCTCGCTCGTAGGCGAGACGACCTTACCTCGCTTACGAGACGCACGTCTTAAATCGACTGGAATCTTAAAGCCTAGTCGCGATCCTTTCCTAGGCCTCTTCCTTTTTTTAACTTCTTCGTCTAGCTTTACTCCGGCTCCTTATCTACTTCTAGCTTACGTACCTCTACCTTTTTGTTCGGGTAGTATAGAGCAATGTAGCCTTTCTTACTACAGCTATAATATTCAGCCTTAGCTATCTATTCCCGGTTACGATTATTGCCTAGCGGTGGACCTACGTTGCGGTTGCCGCTAGCCTACTAATCGCTCCGTAGGCCGCGAGCTGGAGGTCCGGAGCTCTCTTAATTCTTCTTCTCGAAGCGGTTCTTCTTATCTAGCCTACTTAGCGCTTAAGAGTCGGTTACGGCTCTCTTGCCGGCCGAAGCTCCTATACTTTTAATCCGAGTAGCTAGGCTAACTAATTCCTACCTAGTAGTAGGGATAGTGTAATGCTTAACAATAGTGTCTCGCAACGCTAGCGATAGCTTTACGAGTAGGTAGCGAATCTTCTATGCCTCCGTGTAGTTACCTAGCTAATCTTCCAAAATAGTTAGCTTTATCGCGAACTTCTGGACGGTCTAGTTGTCCGCTTAATAAGCCTTCTTATATTCTAAGGTAACGTCTAGCATGCGGTTTACCGGATCCCCGACTACGTCCCGTATAAAGGTGCGAAAGTCGTCGAAGGTTATACGACGAACATCCGCTATGCTATAGTTCTAGTACTACTTCTCTTGCGGGTCTCCTACGAGGTACATTACCCTATATAGGATCTTCTCCCTCTCTGTCGAGTATGCATCTACCGAGAGCTTAAAGATAAGTTCGAGCTTACGGAGGAACTATCGACTCTTAGTAATACTCTCTCCCTTAAAGTTCCTTAGCTCTTTTAATTTCGGACGCGAGGCTAGGCCCCTCGTAGGCGGCACTCTAGCGCTTAGTAGGCTAGACGTGGACTCGGGAGTCCCGACGCTATCCTAACTAAGCTATCGTCGACGATGTTCGATAGAGTCCGCTATAGCGATAGAGCTATTATCTCCTACTCCTAGAGTACTTCTATCCGGCGGTTCTACGGCGGCTATGCGACGTAACTCCTATACGCGGATGCGAGCGTTACGTAAGCGAAGCGCCGCCGAAAGCCTTGCCGCTTCCTAATCTAGCTTATTAATCTCTATCTCTATATCGGGAACCGACATAGTTAATTAATTAGATAGTGCTACCGACCCTTGTCGGTCGCTTATAGCTCGCTAAGGGGGAGTAAGTAGCTCGCCGGTAGGTATCTCGTCCGCTATTAGGTTCTATAGACCGCGGGCTCTTAGAGAAGAATTAGAATTATAAGAAGTATAAAGATATCGCAGTATATAGAACGCTAGCTAGTAATTCCACTAGTAATAAAACTAATTCTTACTATTATTACGTTGCACCTACGTGCCTCCTAATATACGACTATACGTTACGTAAGCGGCATTCGCCGCTACGCTCGGCGTCGTATTATCTAACAACCTTACCTAAGGTCCAGAGCTAGGCTATGCCTTAGCCTTCCTTAATAGGTATATATATACGCCTACCGCTACCCTAATACTACTTCCTTTCTACAACGACGGTGCCCTCTACGTTAAGAAAGGCCTCTATAAGGGTCTATACGGCTAGCGGGTACACGCTAGGAACATTCGAAGGGCGTTCGGTAGCGAACGAGTCTATAAATAGGCCTCGAACCGGCTACGAATACGACCCGCAGTTTCCTAGTGCTTCTATTATATAGCGGAGATACGATTTGAAGGAGTTCTTAGGCCTCTTATTAGCTATAGTTATTATTGCATAATTAGTCGATTTAATTAATTATTTAGATAGCCCCCTCGCACTTAGCCCTCGATCCCTATATACTCGTAGCTAGATAGCCCGTTAATTAAAGTCCTATATTAAAAGCTTATTGCTACTATTGCTCCCGTTCGAGCACCCCCCCTTCGGTTAATAATCGACCCGCGACTCGATCTAGTCTACCTACGTGTATATACCCTAATCCTCCGGAAGTCTAACACTTAGTACTAATGCTCTATTAGCTAGCTATAGCCGAAGCCCGAGTCGCTAGTAATACCGGTGCATCCTATCGATCTCCTCCTACGTAGTAGAGGTTCCGCTAAGGCTATAGATGCGCTTAATCGTCGATAGGTCGACTCCCCTCGGTAGATAACACTCGTCGTTAAATAGAACTCGCTACGGCTATGGTGGGGAAAGTCGCACTAGTCACGTGTATCTAGCAGTGCTACCTTCGTCGCTGGGCAGTTGATAGACTCTATCCTCTATTATGCTACCCTTTTAGCACTTCGAAGGCACAACAGCACACAGTACTTAAATCTACCTCCTCGTTGCCCCCCTATCTACCTTCCCTCGTCTTCTTTTTATATGTTTACCTTCTACAGCCCTCTTTTACCACACCTCCGGTGCACACTACTGCTATCCGACGGGAGTTTGGAGTCTGAGTATACTCCCCCCTCACATTTTAGTAGACGATGTAAGACTCCTACACTCGCTTTAGCGGTGTAGTAAGACATATAGGATAGCAGTAGTGTGCTACAAGCGACGAGCCTACGAGAAATACACGATATCCGAGAAATGCGCCGGTCGCACCCTCGAGCAGGAAGCTGTACCTTTATAATAACTACCTACGACTACAACAACCTTAAATACCTCTACCCCTTAGCTAGGGTAGATGCAGCTCCAAGTCCAAATCCAAATCCAAATCCAAATCCAAATCCAAATCCAATTTCGAATCTAAATACCGATACCTAATATGTGCGAACAGCTGCGTGCACATTACCGGCTGCAGGAGCAGCCGAGAAAATTTTCTTATCCCTCGACGACAGCTACCTCTGGACTAGCTACTCCGCTATATGCACTAGGGACTGCACCTCTAGCATCTACTGCACGCTCTTAAAACAGGCACGCACTACGGAGAGGTTTCTGCTATAGAAAGAGGGTGTCTCGGGGGTAGAAGGAGCCTCCTAGACCAAAATTCCTACTGCAATAGCTTCGCCTACTACCCGCCGCACCCCTCCTTCGTGCCCTCTCTTCTCTACAGACAGCCCCTAACGACGACTTCCGGCTAGTTGCTAAAGAAGAAAGAATCCAGATTACAGAGGACTAATACCTAGGGAGATATACCCTCCCTACCGGCCAATTACCCCTTATAGACATAATAGACGTTATGGACGTTATGGACATTATAACACGAAGGGTCACGTAACTAACAGATTATTACTATTAGCAGAGAGACAGCAGCGAGGATGCCGGCGCGGTCTTAACACACTATAGCAGCCAAGCGGGTAAGGAGTATCTAACTAGTAGGTTTTGACATACCGCAGCAGCTAAGAGCGAGGGTCCTTCTTACTAGCTAGACTACCTACTACCTTAACGACGACTTCCGGCTAGTTGCGGAGGAGAGAACCTAGACTACGGAAGAAGAAGTTCTAAAGATATACCCTCTTTGCCGTCCGCCTGTCCCCTTATAGACACGATAGATACTATGGACACAAACAGACAAACGATTACGTAACCGGTAGATCGTTACTAGCAGCAGAGCCGGAAGAAGCAGGTGCTAAGTCTCCTTAACGCGGGCATAGCGAATACCCTAAGAACGATATCGGCGCGGTCTTGACATACCGCAGCAGCTAGGCGGGTAAGGAGTATCTAACTAGTAGCGTGTTCTCTGGGGGCTGGACGTACGAGCACCGCTCGGACTACCTCGCGGCTAAAGCGGTAATAATCGTCCTGTTACCGACAATTAGCACTGTTACCGATGTTAGCACTACTAGCATCACGAGCACTACCGGGCCTCGCATACGAGAGCAGGACCCGCCGCTCCATTACCGAGTACCTAGAGATCTAAAGAAAGTGGCCAGTGCACCTAGCACTACTGCCGTATACGAGAACACTACCTGCTGCTCCATACACACGCTACCGCCTTCCTTATGCAGAGGCACTATCGAACCTTCTCTAGGCGTACGATGTTTGCTAGACTATTAGGAGTTACTAGTCTGGGAAAGGTTCTAATACTCCTATACGCTACTAGCACCTAGTCTACCCCACACCTTATTTCCGCAACTTCCCCTTCGAGACTCTAGCATCGCCGTCGAGCTTAAATAGTAATAGCTCGCGGAGCTAATAGTAATAAGCGGATCCGATACCGATAGCCCCCTCTGGGCGACGTAGCAACACCACCAGCCCTGTTTAGAGTCTCGCTTTCTTTGCTAGACTAATAGTCTAGGAAATACTAAAATACTAGCCTGCATCCCCTCCGAGGTATAAGAAGGACACTATAGCTACTCCTGTTTGCCTACATCTCCAACATACCTACTTCTAACGAAGTGCTTTGATTTCTTAGCTAAAAGAATCCACTATGTCGACACCTAAAGACAAACCCTCGTCCTCTAAGGAACAACCCGCTAGCGACTAGCCCGCTATCCCTACCAAGCGCAAGCATATAGCTAGCGCGTCCGAAGCATTGAATGCTCTACTAAGCCGTCCTAGTAATTCGGGGGCGGCAATACCTCTCTAGTCCCCTCTAGATGCATCGTCCTACCGCGACGACAATACGAATCCTTCCGCCTGCTTCGCGACTAACTCGACCGATAGTTCTAACGATAACATTACTAATTAGCACTATGGACGCCCGTCTGCTAACGCCGCATCTTATAGCAACAGCTCCCCTTCCCAGCCTACTAACCTAAACGTCACAGACCTTATCCAGGCCCTTACTACTGTTCTTCGGACTCCGGCCCCTGCCTCTCGTAGTCGCGCCCCTTTCCCTAGAGAAAATAGATCTCCCTCCTTCGACGGCTCCGATGCTTCTACCTTCTTTTAGGCTATAGACGACTTCTTTAAACTATACTTCTTAGGCTTACAAACCCCGGATAACTAGAGGATCCGCCTTATCGCTCGCTATGCTATCCCGGATATGCGTGCACAGCTCGAGAGTCTAGACACCTACACTGGAGGTAACTACGATCACTTCCGGAAGGATACCCTCGCCTACTACAAGAGCTACGACAGCTAGGTGTACAAGTACGGCCTACTATTCCTCGAACAGTTCTACTCGAAAAAGAGGGTCTGGGACGTTATAGGTACTACCGATAATCTAAGGTAGTATGTTATAACCTTCCGGGCTGTGTCGAATCGGATCCCTCTTAACTAGTGCAATAACGTTGCTCGATTTCGCCTCTTCCTCAAGGG
The DNA here is from genome assembly GCA_026122155.1 of Zymoseptoria crescenta. NCBI lineage: Eukaryota > Fungi > Ascomycota > Dothideomycetes > Mycosphaerellales > Mycosphaerellaceae > Zymoseptoria > Zymoseptoria crescenta. The sequence goes on from JALRMM010000710.1 coordinate 11,424, forward strand.
GCTGCCTACTAAGGTTAGACACGAAATTATAAGCAAGCTGGAAATCGACGTCTCGGAGACATCGTCCTATACAGACCTCTCCACCCTCTATAATGCGACGCTCAAATACGTTACTAGTCGCATTGCATACTAACAGATGTACGGCAGCACTAGCAACGAGGTCGCTACTAAGCTAGTTACCTAGACTAAAAAGAGGTACCCGAAACTAGATGCATTAAACGACGGTCTTTAGACATCAAGGACATAGAAGTTAAAGGAACCGGACATAGACGAACTCTATAACAAGGTAATAAAGTTAACGATAGCGAAGCTAGATCGAGACAATTCCACTAAGGCACGACGAGGTGCTATTAACCCCCCTAGA
>JALRMM010000711.1:0-11779 GCA_026122155.1 Zymoseptoria crescenta
CGCTCGGCAGGCCGAACGTAAGACGGTCGTAGGAGCCGAGACGTCTCCTTCGGAGGAGGGAGGTAATTATTAAGGAAGGCTAAGGCATAGCCTAGCTCTAGACCTTAGGTAAGGTCGTTAACGATACGTGGATAATACGACGCCGAGCGTAGCGGCGAATGCCGCTTACGTAACGCATAGTCGTATATTATAAGGCACGCATATGCAACTTAACAACAGCAAGAATTAGTTTTATTACTAGTGGAATTACTAGCTAGCGTTCTATACACTGCGATATCTTTATACTTCTTACAATAACCTCTATAATTATACCGTCGAATTAGCAGTAGATTAGAGCACTCGTTAAGGACTACGTAGTTAAGGCTATCGAGGTAGATAAGCGTAAGGTATAGAAGCTAAATAACACTATATTATACCTATAAACGTAGAACGCTCTTCTTAGGAGCTAGTATAAAGGCTTCCGTAATGTCTTTTATAACGAGAAGTAGAAGCGAAAGCGTAGTAAGCCGCTCCTTATACTACCGTCTAGCTAAGTAGCTTAGTTCTACTTACCGGCTAAACTAAAGGCTAGTATTATTAAACTTGCTAAAAAGGAGCAATTAAAGGCTACCGAGAAGTAGTAGAAGTAAGAGCGAGTAATATCTAAGAAGGCTACTTAGCAATTAAGAGCTAAGGAGCGGTTATAAGTATAGGTAGATAGATAGGTTATAGCCGCTTAGAAGGCTAGATAGAAGGCTATAAAGGAGGAGATTAAAGAGGCTAATTTATAGCTAAATGCCGACCTCTAAGCCTCTACTCGTAAAGTAACACGTCTATTAACACAAGCTAAGTAGCGAAAAGCGGTAGAGGTAGCGTAAAAGCAGCTAATTATAGTGTTAAAGATACCCTCGTTAAGAAGGGGGGGTGTATAGGTAGCCGAGTCCTCGTAGCCTCTAATACGCATAATATTAAGGTAGCGACTTCAAGCTGTTTAGGTATTATAGATATAATTAATGCGATAAATTTAAGCTATTAAACACCTTACTACGACCACTAGTTGTAATAATATTAACTATTAAAGAGGTGGTGGTAATGGAAGGATCCTCGGTAATTAACCGTGCATAGCGTGCACTGTGCACAGCGTGGTGATCACTTCTAGAACTACTCCGGATTATTTTGTCGACTCCACGACCGCGGCAAGCTAGACTTTGAGCTTCAAATCACAGATGAACCAGATCAACATTATTGATGACAAAATGAAGTCTTTGGCCGAGCCGACGCCTCAAGCCGAGCTTCGCCCATGATCATGACACGGAAGACTCCAAGCCAATCTGCCCCATCTTCACTGCTTCAGATTTTTGGCACGACCTCACGCGACATGAACTCCTGCACGCCACGTCTCCATGGCATTTATCCAAGCCCTGGGGAGACTCAGACGGGGTTGACCCCTTTGCTATTCTTGTTATGGCATGTTTGCGATCCATCAACAAAAGACCGATCGGGAAGTCTGTTGTTCCTTCTGTCCGGCCTATCGATACCATGACAGCATCAACGATAGTTCACGCGATCGTTGAAAGCGCTTAACCGGTCGATAGTGGTCGTGCAGATGAGCGCTGAGCCAAAGACCCAGCCGCCGACGCCCATTTCAGTGCTTACTTTCTCTGGCCGTCGGCTAAAACGCTTGGTCTTGACGTACATTCCCGGAGAGCCGCACTTACTGGAGAGATGCTCCTTCAGGTACCTCAGTTACAGGTACCTCCTCACATATTGGCATCATCATCGTTTCCACGGCTGGTCCGGTCAGCATGGCGAAGGATGCCCACAGCTTGATCCAACACACGAGGGACAACGATATCATCCTGCAACGCTACAACCGAAGGGAATACACTCATCAGAGGCGTTTTGTTGTCCGACATGTTCCCGGCACATCCATCCCGGCTCGAGTGCATCTTTCGTGGTCCGATCGTTGTCCCCAGTACCAGCATCTCCCTCGCAGTCCAGACGAGGCGCACATGCCTCTTTCATCAACGGTGAGGCATTCTCTGCAACCTCATTTGCGGATTCCACAGCTGTGCCGCCCACCATTGGTCCGACCCCATTTATGCTCTCCTCCACACTTTCTTTTAGTGCTGGAGAAGGGACCCACTTCGGATGGAGAACTGAAATGCTTAGCCCGTGACTACGATGATGAAATGTTTCTCGGTCGAGAGAAGCTCGGGTGCGCGAGCTCCGCTGGACCTAATTCATCGTATATAGAATCTACGCTGACCCTCGGCCCCCCTCGCTGTTCTCGTTTTTGTTCGATCTTGCTTATCCCGATTCTCTTTCCCTTGTCGAGACCACCTCTTATCTCTCGTCATGTCGTCCATTCCACAACAAGACGGCTACCACGGCGCCGGCAATGGCACCTCTTCCCACGACCACGCCAACGGCAACGGAGCCTCGATCCGCAAGCCATACGACTACGGCGGCAACCCGCTCGCCCACGTCAACACCGGCGACTCTGTGCGCCTCGCTGCCTTTGGTGGTGAGCTTCAGCCAGGTCTCTACCGCTCCACCGAGAAGCGCAAGTTCGCCAACCCAGCTCCTCTCGGTCTCTGCGGTTTCGCCTTGACCACCTTCCTTCTCTCTGCCATCAACTTGGGAACTCGCGGTCTCACCGAGCCCAACCTCGTCATCGGACCTGCGTTCGCCTACGGTGGTCTCGTCCAGCTTCTCGCCGGCATGTGGTACGTACAGAGACACCAGATTCCGATCCTTTGACAAACACGCTAACGCGCGTGTTCCCAGGGAAATGGCTGTTGGCAACACTTTCGGTGCCACTGCTCTTTCGTCCTACGGTGGTTTCTGGATCGGCACCGCCATCATCTTGACCCCGGGTGGTTTCGCCATCATCGAGACCCTCGAGGCGGACGCACCAGATCCGTTCTTGAACTCCTTCGGACTGTACCTCATGGGCTGGTTCATCTTCACCTTCCTGTTGCTCATGCTCACCGTCCGATCCACCGTCGCCTTCTTCATCCTCTTCTTGACTCTCGACTTGGCCTTCCTCATGCTCGGGATCGGATACCTCAACTTCAACGCCGAGGGACCAGATCAAGTCTTCATCAAGGCCGGTGGTGGTTTCGGTATGATCGCCGCGTTCATGGCTTGGTAAGTTCCCCACCCGCTTCAGCGTGTCCGACGCAATTGCATCCTGACTGACTCTTCCCAGGTACAACGCTTTCGCCGGTATGGCCGACTCCAGCAACTCCTTCGTCCTCGTCCCTGTCGCCCACTTCCCCTGGTCCGAGAAGGGCCGCGAAAGGCGCGGAAAGGTCGACAACAGCGAGGAGCGCGCCAAGCAGGAGGTGTAGATACTCCTTTGCTAGACCTTTGTTCGTTGTTGTTGAGAGAGAGAAGAGATTGATACCCTTGCAATTGAAGAGCGCGCCGACAGAACTGGCGTCTGTGATCACAGCTGGTATACTGTGGGAATTGCTTGGATGAATGACACATATTGCGTACAATATCATGACCATTTTAATACCGAATCTGTCTGCCCATTATTGCCCGTCGACACCAAGAATATCCTGTTCTCAAAAATCACCATGCTGCTGACGCTGTCAACGTGGAGCAGATTGTGACCAGGGACGGACGCTTGCGCGCAGTACTGCCATCTCGCCCTCTCAATACCCCGCCCCATCCACCGCAACAAAAAGACACGCATGCACGCGCTCCATCAGAAAAAGCGCAAACAACACAAAGTCTCAGATCCTTCACCCTCCCCCTCCCAACCCTCACACGCCCACACAACCAAAACCCCCCCTCGCACACCCCAAGCATCCCACAACCTCACGCCACACAACCACACACGCACAACATCACGCACCACGCACACGAACGCCACGATACAACACGCCCGAAGGCCAACCCAGTCACCGACCCACCGGCTCGAAAAAAACTCCTCCCCTTGAGATCTTGATTCCGGCGATTTGCTGGCTGGTACGGCGGGGGGGAACGGGTGTGACCGGCGGGTGGGTGGTCGAGATTTGGATGCGTAACCAAGAATGTGCATTGTCTGCATGCGTGCGATTTGTGCGACGGTGGCGGAATTCGCAACGGCGGGGACGAGGAGCGCAGCGCAGGTGAGGATATGGGGTGCGAGGTCGAGGAATGAGGGGGGAGTCGGCTGACCGCTCGCTGTGGGAATGCCCGCCGGCGTGGGTCGAGATGAGTCGATGAAGTTCCGCTCTGCGACATACCTTTGCGAAGCTTCGCTCGCGCCGTGGAGCAAGATGGGACGACGTACCACAACCTGCGACCACCCGTATCCAGCACAAAATCTCAATCTCTCTCTCTCTCTCTCTCTCGTGTGGCCCTTGTCCTTCCTCCAGACCTGGGACGCACTTCAGGTCGTACCACTCCTCCTCCCCTCATTTCATCTCCCGTTTCGTTTCAATTCGGTCCCGCAAAACCTCCGCCTCCTCGAGACTCTCCCTCGACTCTTCAATCGGCGGACAGCCCACACTCGCCGCCGCCAGATAACGCGCAGAAACGGGATATTTCACCCTCAGCGACCGCACGCCTAGATCCGGATCGACGTTCACTATAACCGCTGAGTTTGTCGTCTGAGACTGTGCGTCGAGAACGAGGAACCAACTCGTGTCGATTGTAGATCCGGTGTGCTCGATCATCTTCTCGAGCGACGTTTTGACGCGAGGAGTTTCCATGCCCGGGAATGGAGCGCGGAGGATGAAATCCGCGGTTTCGCCTTGAAGGCAGTCAGTGGCGCCGTTGAAGGAGCATTCGAGGGCGTGGCTTATGGTCAGGCTGTGGGGGTTTTCTTCTCTCTCCTCTTGGGCGTGGACTTGACGTAGGAAGTCGTTGAGCGCCTGTGTTTGTTAGATTCTGTTGAGGGCTGGTGATGAGGATACTTGGAGAGTGAAGTCTGTGGTGCAGCAGACGGCTGTGAAGACTACTAGCTCGCCTGTGAGGATGATGTTTTTGATCGGCATGGGGAGGCGGTATTCCTTGCTTGGAGGGCTGGGTGAATGTTGGAGGCTTTGTTAATGTTCTATGTGGGCAGGCTTCAGGACGCCTGTTTACAAGAGAAGCAGATGTGGCGGAAGGATCACTGTAGCTCAGTACCTTTGTGGTTTACAATAGTTTAATAACATGAGGCAGGCGCGAAGGCAGAAGTCGCACTAGTGAAGCTTCGAGATGAAGTCAATGGTACCGCATTCAATTGCTTCAGCCTTCCTTCTTGCATCTTTCTGTGCAGAACATCGAATCAAATCCACATGTCTCCTGTTTTCCATTCCATCTCCGATGCTCTGGGTATCAATGCCTTGTTCCTGCCCACATTCCCAAACGCCGTCTAATGAGTCGACCAAACGCCTTCCCAAGCCCAGCTCAGGATATCTTCCATTTCATCCCATACAATGATCGCCCATCCTTCCCACTTCCTTCCTACTTCCGCACACTACCCCTCGTAAGATCCTTTGTCGACGGCTCATCCTTGTCGATCTCGCCGGAGCCGTTGTGAACCACCACCTTGATCGGTCGTGAGGTCGGGCTACTTCCTCGGGTTGTGTATGAGGTTGGTTGGAGCTTGTCTATGGAAAGTCGATGATTAGTTTTCAAGCTGGAGGATGAGGACGAGGGAGGATGTACTTTGACGGTCTTCGGGGTAGGAGGCGGCAGCCTTGCGTGTCTTGGCGACCATGATGGACATGATGAGATGGGTTGTTGCGGGATGGTTGAGCGAGGGGTTGATCGGAAGAGGTGGCGTTGATTGAGTTTTTGATAAGGCTGATGTGTCGTGACGGTATTGGAAAGCTTTGAGTCTTGGTGTGTCTTGGTGGTGTGGGTGTATTGATGTAGTATATCTTCTGTATTGGAAGATCGAGGTGTGGTTGGTAGCCCAAACGGAGGAGACCCGTCAGTCAGGAGGTGTAAAGCGTTTGCAGTGAACGGTTTGGGGTAGTGGTTGGAAAGGTGGCCGGCAGTTTCAGTATCAGTCGTTTGTTTGAGAGCGGTAGATGTCCGAGTCGTTTGTAAGTGGTGTTTGGAGGACCATGAAAGGGACGAAGGAAACGAATACAAACATATATGTGAACGGATGCCCAACGGCGGCCTCCATGACATTCGTAATTCTCCCCAGACCGGGCGGCCTCTGGGATAGAAGCCTGAAAATCAGGAGGCTTAGCAGGCCGCCGGGCAGGCAACGAAGCGATCACCACGAAAGCATGAAACAGCAGAGGTCCGTCCGCCGGCTCAGTCATCGGTATCGTGCGCCCTTTGTTAGGCATACGCAGCGGATGGATACAGGGCGAGACAGGGTGACGATCCGACGACTGCCTATCAAGGGATCGCGGCCATCGAACTTTAGGCAGGAGAAGTTCGCAGCCTGCGAACCACGATGCTTGCAGGCATAGGGGCGAGGGGTTGTTGGTTGTTTCCAATTCGGATCGGACGCACCCTGCAAGGTTCAGCATGATTGGGACATGTCTGGCTGGGCAGCTGACGTGGAGTGGAGTGTCGTTCCGGTTTGAAGTTTGTAGGGCTGGAAGATGCTTTGCGTTTGGGCCAAGGGGAGCTGGAGGCGGCGGGCGGATTGGGCCAAGGGGAGCTGGAGGCGGCGGGCGGAGTCGACCCAAGCCTCATTCTTCGGCACCCACCCGGTCACCCCGTCGGCGTTGGAATGCCGCTGTCACGTGTTGATGAGAGTGAGACAGACATCGCCATATGCTGGTTGGATGTTTTGCAGTGCATAAGGCATGCAAGGAGTACCTTGCATCGACAACTCTTGAGCTGCAGGAGCCGTCGTGTCGTTATTGGTCTCGAGTTCGACTCTCGGCAATTGGTTGTCGACAAGCCTGTCGCGGCTATTCTATCGTGCAACATCCTCATCACCGCACCACGCCATGATCACCATATACGTTGGGCAGCGACCGCGGGCCTCATGATCTGCTTCGGATCGCTTGGATCACCTCTATCGAAGCACTTTGTCGAACGAAGCAGAAGCGAGATTGATTGGGCACGCAGGTGATGACTCCACGTGGAGCCCAACCGTGCCCAACTTGCCCGCCGCCCGCGACCCTCTTCTCCGATCACCCCACATTCGGACATTGTGCCTCGACATGGGCGGCCTCGACCAGCAGGGCAACCCGGAGAGCAGCAACACGGAAAGCAAAGAGCAGAGGATGACGGCAAGGTGGCCTCGTACGTGTTGGCCGGGTCGTGAAAGGGGGCAGCATTTGGCCACGCTGCCGGACAACATGTCGCAAGTGGACATGGAATCGTGGCATTTGGTGCAGCGCGGATCACGGAATCAGGGAAGTTTGCGGTGTTCGATCTCTATGTCTCATGAAGATCTGAAACGACGTCCACCGTGAATTTCCAAGAGTTTGATCATGAATGCTGGAATACTCGAAATCGCAACGACCGGTGCTCGGGAAGTTGGCCAGGTACATTCATGATCTGAAGTCATGGCCTAGAGTTGCACGTCGATACACGACTTCTTGCACCTGACGCCATGCGAGCACGATATCCGCCTCCTCGGTCATGGGCGACCGTCTTGCCCTACGTGCAGAACTTCGATCTTCCTCCTGTGCTCTATACATCCGGTACCACGGTAGGTCATCACGCTGAGCGCTGTGCCCGGAGCGCTTGTCATTTCGTTGCTCGTGGCAAGCACTTCTGCTCCTTCTGCCCCTAATCTCATTTAGCCACATTCTCTGTTCAACCAGACCCAAGTACCGTCCGCTGATCGCTTGTGCGAAAGGAACACCACCAAGCATAGTAACGGTGCCCGCTGAGGGGCTTCGCCCACACGACATGGAGCTGAAGCGCGGTCTTCCTACGCTCCACTCCCGGATCTCTTTCACCAGGCCTTGAATCATACCGGTGTTCTAGGGCTACATCATGCGGTACTGGGCTCAAGCCTTCCAGTCAGAACGCCTTACGACATGCAGATGCATTCCCGCAGTTGTGGCATCATTTCGCCCGCCCGGAACCGACCGAACAGAAGGGTTTTGACAAGGCTGTAGATTCTACAGTATCTAATCTGCGCGCAGCTGAAAGCAAGCTTCCTGCAGCGGTGCAGATGATGGCCTTACCCCTGGCATTGATCCACCCCAATTCTTTCGGCCAACCCGCGTGCTGGCCGCCTGGGCTGTGCTTCTCGTTGTACAGTCAACCTTCCGCAGCCGTTGAGGATCACTACTTTGGCCGATCCAATATCGCAGTCATATCTACAGCCAACAAGAGAGTACACCGACGTGCGTGTACCCTTGTGTGCGATCGGTTCCTGGCCAGCAGAGTAAGGTATCGACCGAATGTGCGGTTGCCTTGTATCTAGCAGCCAGTCTCGGGATCTCAGCCCACCTAAGACAGCAAGATTGAGCGACAAGTCGCCCGTCCTCATCGCGGACACAGCCTGGGACAGGAAGGCGGCAGCGAGGGTCTGAATACCATCCACCAGATACGCGAGCGGGTCAGACCCAGATCGTCACGGCGAGCAGACTTCATCTGTCTTGATGGTCAGTGGGTAGCTTCAAAAGGTCCTCGCATTGAGGGCTCACCGAAGAACGTAAGGTAGTATCGAAGTATCGACGACAACGACATTCCTCGCTACGCCAACAGTAAGATGCAAGTGTTGGTTACGTTTCATCCAGTCCCTCGCCAGCAAAGCGTTGGCGATGTGAGCCTTCTCGTCGCTGTCGTAGTGCAGTGCAAGGCTGCAGGAAAGACGTGGATCGTGTGGATGCGTTGCATCCATGCCTCTTGGATCCACCTACTCCTCAATGCGGAGGTTTCCCTTCCGCTGCTAATGCAAAGTGAAGAGTCCAAGAGAAAGTCCTAGCGGACATATCTTCCACCACAGTCTTCACCGTCGTCCACTTCCCTTGTCCCAAATCGTCGTCGGTGAGCATGGCACACCCGCGAGCACGTCCACCCGACGGCAAACATCACACGATGGACAGTGCGAGAAGTCCGAACGTCACCAAGACGCATGTCGAGCAAAACGGCAAGGATGTCCAGTCGGAGACACCTCCAACAACCGCCAGCCTTCCTCCCGAGCATCGCCAATACCTTCTCAAACGTCGTGGCACCGTCGACCTCGAACCTCTCCCGTCCTCCAACCCAGCCGAACCCTACAACTAGCCAGCATGGAAGAAGATGGCCAACCTGATCGTCCTTGGCTTTCACGTAAGCCATCTCGCCTCTCCCATCTAATTCATATCTAACCCACCAAGCTTAGGCCATGCCATGATGACGGCCTTCATAGCCGCCGCCATCATTCCCGTCTACGAAGACATCGCTCTCTCGACTTCTCCATCTCCATTCACCGCGCCAGCTACCTCACCTCCCTTCGAATCCTCGCCCTCGGCCGAACGCCGCTTTTCTGAAAACCCTTTGTCTCAAAACGTCATGAACGACGACCGATCCGGCGGATCTGCATGATTGGCTCCGCTGTTATCCAACGTCGGGGGGCGCGTTGACTCGAAGCTACGCGCGCGGCCACGACGGTGCGTTGGGCCTTGGTGAGCTTCTTTCCGGGTCCGGCATTGGCATGTGGAAGTCGAGTGGTGGCGGAGACGTGTTTCGAGAAGGAGAGGGCAAGGTTTGTCGGGGTTTGGAGGGTGTTGGTGAGGTTGGGTGGAAGCTGTTCTTGCCACGATGTGAAATTCGGTGGGGAGACTGAGGTCGTGTCGCGGGGTTGTTGGGGTCGTGGCGGTGGTGCTGGTCGGAGAGTTGCAGTTTTGGGGGATGAGGAGGAGGTGGAGGACTGGCGGGGAGGGTGGGACGGTGGTGTGGTGATGGGAATAATGTGCTGGGATTCATTTCGAGGGCGGCTTCACGTTGCGGTCTGTAAGACTAGATAGGACTCTTTTGGGTACTCGTAAGCAGAAACGCAATTCGTTGTTCGTTCGGGTATCTCACGCTATGTATGCTTTGACTGTATGTTATGCCACGCTCGTGTCATATGTTGCTCTCCGCCTGGAACCCCTCCTCCCATCTCCCCATCACCCCTCATTCTTATCCCACCGATGCGCCTCGTCCCCGTCCCTCCAGCTCTTCTCTGTATACCCCACCTGCTCCTTGACACTCCTCATCAACCCCTCGTCACCCATATTCTTCCCCTTGTCATCGCTCAACTTGATCGCATCGTTGCCGTTGGCCTCACTCAACTTGATGACGATATTCAGCGGGACGCTCTTTTCGTCTTTTGAAAGATGCCAAAAGTCGTTGGTGAAGAATGTTCCGACGCCAAAGGCCGGTGTTAGTCCCACTGCTTCCGTGGCGTGCTTGTATTTGATGCATCTGTCGATGTTGAGACTGTCGGAGAAGACGACGGTCTTGGGCGTGTGGATGTTTTGGGAGTCGTAAAAGGCGCGGATCATCTTGACGTAGTCGAGGGGATCGCCGGAGTCTTGACGGACGCCGGCGAAGACTTGGGCGTAGGTTGGGGAGTCTGAGGACGTCGAGGTGGAGTTGGATGAAGGAGCAGGTTTGGCAAAAGCTTTGAGAAAGGATGGCGTGCCGAATGTGTCGGTGAGAGCGATCCCGAGTACGCCTTGGCCGAACGTGCCGATCCAGTACTCCATGGCTTTCTCGTTGGCATTGGCGTAGTCTTGTGTGATGGCCGCGATGCCCATGAACCATTCGTGGGCGACTGTGCCAGATGGGGTGATATTGTACTTCATGGCGAGGTGGACATTTGAGGTGCCGGTGAGCTTGCCTTTCCAGTCTTTGCCGTTTGTCTTCGCTTCCTGTTGTGCTTGCAGAATACCTTCGATGACCATCTCGTGTGTCTTGTAGTCTCGTCTCCGCCGGCTGCCGAACTCGCTGAAGACGCAGCCTGCCTCGAACAGCTTCTCGGCTTTTTCTTTCGCCTTTCGGACTTGTCCATCATGGTTCCAATCCTTGTCGACGAACTTGAAGTATGCTTCGGATGTGAGGGCGAGAAGTGGAATTTCGTAAAGGATGGTCTCGACCCAGACGCCGCTGATCGCCAAGGTGACCTCACCAGTGACCGAGTCGCTTGTATCATCGCTGTCCGGCGTGAATGAAGCCTGCACCTGCTCAGAAGGTCGCAGACGGAACGTTCGTAGGTAGTCGAGGTACTCTGGCGTGAGGTATTTGCACGTCTTTCGCAGCCATTCAATCTCTTCACTCGTGACTTCCACACTCTCCAACTTCCTGATCTGCTCATGTAACCAGTTGAAAGCTTCTCTCGTGAACTTCATCTGAGGTGTGCGGTTGGTGAACTTGTATCGCACGTGGGTGTCGGGGAAGTACTTGAGGACGGCACATTGCATTGTAAGCTTGTAGAGGTCGGTGTCGAGGAGGGAGAAGATACCCTCCGGCGTGTCGCTGGTGGAGGTCGCCATGGTAGTGGTGGAGGATATGGTCATGGTCGTTCTGATGGACTGGTCAAAGTGGTGATGTAGCTTCGATATGTTTGCTGTAGTCGCCGGCGGAACGTCCTGGTTTGTCGTAGTGGTAGATGCCGGTTCTCGCAGTGTGGTCAAATGACCAGCACGCGGACAAAGGATGAAGCAATCGAAGCGTCTGTCGGTGTTGTGAAGAAACTCTGCCCTGGCAAGGTTGATTTTATGGTTAACTCGGGCACATGGACAGCGTGCAGCGTGCCTCTCGCGTGGTGGGGCCATGCATTGCGGCTCTCGGACAGCTTCCACTAGCATGTGAGGACGAAGCTCCAGAGTGGCCAACCGGTCGAATTCCGCATTTCCCGATTTCCGAAAATCGTGTTAGCGCGAAATCCCGCCAAGACATGCCCGTATAAGCA
>JALRMM010000712.1:0-11699 GCA_026122155.1 Zymoseptoria crescenta
CGGCATTGCATCTAAGTCGAATAGAACAATCCAGGTAAACTTAACTTCGCATAGTACGCGTTAAGAGATAAACTGCCCGACCCCTATTAGGTAGTAATTACCTATAATGTCGGGCCTTAGATTAGTCGTACTATTAGGCCGCATATTACGGATAACCTTAGGTATAGGGTTAGGACTAACCCTATACGTAATAGTACGCGTAATATGCCTCGGGATGTTATGCGTCTTACTATAGATCTATCTCCTTACCTAGTTTCCTTTGTATACGCAGCATTCGTCTTAGTCCGTAGTAAAGGCATTAGGGTTATAAAAGAGCTCCCCTAGTCGTTCGAAACTAACTAGTGAATTAGGTGGATACTATCTCGTAAAGTGTGTTAGTATATTATGTGTCTACTACGTGCATCGAATAGAGGCACCGAATCTACCGAAGAGATCCTAATGTTATACGTAAGCTCCTCTATAATACTATCGCTAACCTTACCCGTGTCCTAAAGCTTACTAGGTTTTAATCGTGCTCGAAGACTAGTCGACATATTCCTTCGATCTGGTTTATATAGCCGCGAGAGTCTAAGAATCGACTCCGGATTGCTATAAACTCGATATTTGCTTTTATATAATCGTCTTGTTTCTCGAAGGCGCCGGCGCCTTACTACCGATGTATTGCTTAATACTATAGCTACTCTCGCTCGTTAGCGTTTAAGTAAGTACGGTTAATAACCTTACCGATAGTATGCTCGTAGTGCTTAATCCCGTTGCATTGCTTTATAAGTCGAAGAACTTATATTCTACTAAGGTAAGGGCTTATCGACTTATATAGACCTTTAATTCTTCGGTTCGAGTACTAGATCTAGGCGACATTATAAGTATAGTTACGAATAACATAATTTATTAGGTGTTCCGTAATATTACGCCTAACTTTACTTACCTACCCTATAATTACGGCCGGAATTTTGTTACTAATAGTAGGGAGGATATCGGGGATAGTGTAAAAGGGTGCCAAGACCTACGTATATGTAATCGCTCTATCCGAGTATTTCGACTCGGATACTATGTCTTTTGCCTATTTTCAGGGACAGTAGCTGATTGGAAAGAGCGATACCTTTTTAGCGTGCTGTTGCAAGAGTATCCGAGTCTAATTTGTCGATCGGAAGGTCGTGGGTTCGAGCCCCGTAACGGGCGTCGGACGGACTACGGCTTTTCACTCGGCTTTCAAGCAGTATCAATTCTACGGCGCAGTTCTCTTCCTGGCCAAGGAATTTGAAACGCGGGGTAGCGTTCCCAGATGCACTGCGCAGAACTTAGTCTAGTCAGCTGGGGCGAGTGCGGGGTACCAGGCTTGGGGGCTGACATATGCCTAGGGCGTGCTCAGAAATACACCTTGGCTCTGCGGATGCCTTGCGACCGGTGCGTAACCGCCGGGACGGCGCTTTCTAGGGGGAAGCGAGTGTAAAAGGGTGCCAAGACCTACGTATATGTAATCGCTCTATCCGAGTATTTCGACTCGGATACTATGTCTTTTGCCTATTTTCAGGGACAGTAGCTAATTGGAAAGAGCGATACCTTTTTAGCGTGCTGTTGCAGATAGTACGAGTATCGATAATATAGGCGATACTATAAAGTGCAGTCCGAGAATACTCGGGTATAAGTATATAATGCTCGATTTTAAAAGCCTTTGTCCGGTCGGAAAGGTTATACTAAATGCGACCCTACTATAATATTAGTAGTATTTATATAGGTAATACTATCGATAAGGTTACTTATAGCCCTATCGAGTAGCTTATACCCGCTCCAGTCCCTTAATCTACCTATCGTAGTCGCAAAGTGCGAGAGTCTGCTATGCTTCGATTGCTGCGTATGTAGCTAGATTCTATAGGTTTTATACGGCGATATAGTAGTTTTGTAGCCTTTATGCTACTATTCTTGCTTGCAGTATTAAAAGGAAGAAGCTATGCTTATAGTGAAAATTCTGATCTTACAGTAAAAACTCTAACCTCACAATTTCGGAGACTCCCGCGTTTAGCGTTATGTGAGCTCAGGTTTTAGCGTTGTGAGGTTAGCAGGACCCTAAGCAAAGTGTGAAGCTCACCAGAGGGGAACGCAGATCGAGACGTCACAATCCTCGACAGCCCGCTCAAACATTCCATCCGCAGAAGAGTCTCTCTCAATACGGAGCGATTCAGCGGGTGACATGTCCGACGAAACACCACAACCCGACGACAGCAGCAGCTCGGACTCGATGCGCATCGACCCCGCCCGAGCCAAAGTGCTCATCGACAACATCTCCTCCGTCCTCCAACGCGTCGACGCCGCGCGCGGAAATCGAAATGTACGTCCTCCAACCACCCTCCCCTACCACCACACCTCCTCAACCCCCACTGACACACCCCTCCTCCCCTCCCCTCACAGGTCCGCCTAATCGCCGTCTCCAAACTGAAACCCATCTCCGACATCCTCGCCCTCCACCAACACTCCACCCTCCCCCAAACAATCACCCACTTCGGCGAGAACTACTCCCAGGAACTCCTCCAAAAATCCGCCCTCCTCCCCCGCTCCATCCGCTGGCACATGATCGGCGCCCTCCAAACCAACAAATGCAAACCCCTCGCCGAAGCCGTGCCCAACCTCTTCTGCGTCAGCTCCGTCGACACCGTCAGGAAAGCCGACGCCCTCGAAACGGGGCGGGCGGCGTGCGTGGAGCGGGAGGGCGTGACGGACAAGTTGCGGGTATTGGTGCAGATCAACACCTCCCACGAAGCCTCCAAATCCGGCGTCGCCCCCGGCGGTCCCGAGGCCGTGGCCCTCTGCGCCCACATCCGAGAGTCGTGTCCGCACCTCCGCCTCGCGGGGCTCATGACGATCGGAGCCATCGCGCGCTCTCAGCGGGTTTCCTCGACGGAGGGAGAAGAGGAGGAGGGGGCTCGGCGGAATGAGGATTTCGTCACGCTGAAGGCGACCAGGGAGGCGGTGGCGCGAGGGTTGGGGATCGCGGAGGGAGAGTTGGAGTTGAGTATGGGGATGAGTGCGGATTTCGAGGCGGCGATTAGGGAGGGGAGTGATGAGGTGAGGGTGGGGACGGGGATTTTCGGGGAGAGGCCGCAGAGGAAGGATGCGGTGATTGAGGGGTGATGAGGATGAGGGGTGGTGGGGAGGGGAGGTGATGGGGATGTTTTTGAATGAAGGGATGGAAAGACTTTTGAGAGGAACATGAGACAATCCGCATGTCATGGACAGTTCGTGGACAATTCGAGGACCACACAAACGACAACCGAAACAACCATCCGAGAGTATTCAAGTTTTGATTTGGATCTCTACTGATACACCACCACCACATTGACCATGATACAAGTCTGACCCCATGCCAACCAACACCAAAATCAAGTAGAATCACCCCTCCCAACACCATGCTTTTCATTCCCATCATCGCCCGCGGTCCGATTGTCCCTCGGGGTCGACCTCAACGTCGTCCGACTCGCTTGAACCCGCCTCTCACCACTCAGCTCAACCCTTCCCACTCGTCGACCCCTCTCAATCGACTGTCGCTGAAGTGCGGTGAGTGCACCCTCTCGCGGTGCGCGCAGGCCCGTCGCCGTATTACACAGCGCCAGACGCCTGCGCGTCGACCGCAAAAGAAGCGGCGTCGTCGATGAGATCGTCGAACGAGAAGTTGAGCGGGGCGTTGAAGCTGCCATCAAGCGCGCCATCCGTGAAGGCGAAAGAGTCCAGAGGGCCACCATAAGGATTCGGTAGCAGGTCAGAATCTGACCAGTCATCAGGTGGAGAAAGAGTCGTGTCCACCAGGATGGAGGAGGTGGAGGAGGCGTCGAGGGAGTCGTGCTGCTGCTCTTGCGGCTGGACCGACACTGCAGGTCGCACAACATTGCTGCAGAATGTTGTGTCGGGTCGAGCGGCAAGAGCAGAGACGGCTTCGCATCGAGGCCGTCAAAGGCGGGTGGGAGGGAGTTGATGGAGAAGGTGGGGTGATCGAGAGGTTCTTGTTTGATGGATGTTGTCGGGTGGAAGACGCTGTCATCAGGTGATGATGGGCTTGGATATGAGTTGTCGTCGACCAGAGATGGTACCGGTGTTTGTGCTTCGGGGCTGAGATGTCGTGTTAGTGGGAAGATCGTCATGTCAAGCGGACTCATCCATACACACCTCTCATTCCTGACTTGAATCTCTGGGAGGACGATGTTGCTCGGGAGCGGTCCGTGCAGTTTCTTGTATGCTTGTAGTTCGGCATTCGCACGTGCGAGAGCCACGGCGAGTGTCTCGGTCTCCTGTCGTTTCCGTTCCCTCGAGTTGTGCGCGGCCGCTCGATTCCGCTTGATGCGTTCAATCCGGCGCTGCTCCTTCTCATCATCGGTCTTGGCTCGTTTCCGAGGTGGTAGACTCGTCTTCGGCTCGGGCAGTTCTTGTCCCCATGATTTCCGCTTCTTGGCCTGCCGTGAGTGAACGACGACGGGTGCGGGTGAGGACTGTGATGTGGAGGCGGAATCGTCGAAGGCCGAGGGCGCGGGTGATGTCGAGGTGGTGGTGGTGGTGTGAAGGTCTTCCATTTTGAGGTATGTGGAGGAGGAGTCCGGTGATGACATGGTGTTGTTGTTGAGAGGGAGGTCGTTGTGGAGGTGCAGAGAAGTCGCGGTGAGGAGGTCCATGTTGGATGGATTTGGCTGCGATGGCAGCCTACATTGAGGTGTGGACACGTGTGAGGATTGGGTCGAGATTAGGCGGGCGGCAAGCCAGACTTTATGGACACGTTGCTCTTCAACCGGAGCAAGGCTGCAAGGCACGAAAGGGGTGCGCCCTGAATATAGGAATGACGCGGGAGCGCCCGGCCATAAGCGGGACCGGGTGTTCCTGCCACGATTCCCCGGATGTGAAGAACGCAATATCCGGTTCAGGGCGCCGATCCGTCTGTCGAGAACCTTCGATTGATGATGAGCTCCGCGCCTCGTCTGTCGTGGAGGGATTGTATGAATGCTCACCTATTCGGACGGTCATATACACCAAACAGGCCGACGACAGGCGCGATTCGATGGCGGCGTCTCTCCTTGTTTCAATCTACGCCCGGTGCGCACGCCAGGGATACTCGGGACTCGGGAGACTCATTCCACTCGACAGCATCCCAGATTCCCAAATCAGTCGCAGCACGCTGACCCCTGGAGTGCACATCACGATTGATAATGCTCACGCCATCTCACCCGGATTTTGACGAGGCGGGAAATGTTGGGCGATTCCTGTGTTCAAAGGCTCCGCCCCGGTCAACGGCAGCAAATAGGAATGACACGAGCTGATGTGCGTCTGCAGGGTCCATCGCTGCTGTAGATATTCTTGTCCTTAGATCCTTGACCAAACTTCTCGGCTGTCTCCCACACTCGTGCTTCAGAAGTCTTGACCTTTGGGCTATTCTCACAAGCTTCTTCCGCTCCTGAGCAGCATGTCCGCCCATCGCAGTCTGAGCACGACAGAACATTTCTATCCAACACGGCCAACCGAGCCAAGATCTCCACACCGCTTCCAACCCCACGACGACCCACCCCAGCTCCCGGTCCGTGAGCAGCCTAGGAGACGCCTCTGACCACCAGCCTGAACGCTGAAGAGCGATATGCGCACACATCCGAACCCTGTACATTGTAATCCACGTGCAAGGGCTGTACAGATCGAGCCTCTTGATCGTGATCACAACGGAATGGGTGCCAGCATTACGGGATTTCATCAAGTCCGACTGAGAGGCAGCAGAATTGCTGCCTGTAGAATTTCGAGGTGCTGCGGCTTGGTGGCTAGACTTTCAGGGTGTCTTCATGAGTGCCTGATGGCTAAATACCGATCCCCATCCACGACAGGCCCAGCGGCAAACGCATATTTACATACAGCATGTAGGCACATCGGACGGGTCACCGTCCCATGGCTCGCACTAGCGCTCTCTTCTCCTTGGTGTGAATCGCACCAATAACTAGAGAGCGATGTAATTGCTTTCAGGGGGGCCTTGAATATTAAAATTAACAGCATAGTGTGCTTAAGGGGGTGTTGCCAAGGGTCTCGTAATCGGCTCTTTCTTACACCTTACGTCTTCGATTAGACTTCTATATTATCGATTTATCTAGCTCTTAATTGTTATGCCTATAGAGGTAGTATAAAAGCGTGTTAAGGACGTGTTGTTAATAGTAGGGGTAGATATTTAATTATAGAGTATATAACAACGCGTTGTTAATATAAAAGGCTAGAAAGTCGCTAGTAAGAAGGTTAGTATTATTTATTTAGTATCTCTTTTATTACCTCGTTTACTACTATACCGCATACTTATACGGACGAATACTACTACTAATATAGCCGCTGTTACGGTTGTTTAGGATATATTAGAGGCTATAGGGCTCGTCTACTACGTAACTAACGCTATACTAACCTACTAGCTATTTATTATCTACTACCTCTATCTCTTACTAGTACTCGTGCTACGTTAACGGAAGTCCTTAAGAGGTCTTAACTCGAGTAAGAAGTCCTTAGATCGCTACGTTCGTTTAGTAGTAATAATACGCCTACTTAAATCGAAGAAGTAAGCTCCTTATCCTTATCCTTACTAGCCTTTAATCTACTACTCGATCTACCGCTACCTTACCTATCCTTACGCGCACTACCTTACCCTCGTCGCCCTTATACGCTAGTACTAGTACTAGATAAGGCTCTATCGTCGTTGTTAAAAGGAGGTAGAAGGATTGTTCGTTAAGCTAGTAAAAGATATCTTTCTTAGCTATACGTAGCGGGCCCTCCCGTAGGTAGAAGCTAGCGTACTTTAGCCTCTTTATATATCGTTAATTTACCGATAACTACTAAACTAAATATACCGCCTCTAACGTATAAGGAATTAGAGTAGGAGTTTTAAGAATACTCGCGAGTAGTTAAGAACAAATAAGCGCGGCCGGTAGTTATAGACCTTACTAAAGATAATAACTATAATACTCTAGCTTTATAGTTACTAGTTATAATAGTTACTCCCGGAGCAACTACTTACGTATCTTACCGTACCTTCTTTAGTAACTCTTTTTACCGTCTACTAGCCTTCGACACTATCTTTAACTCTACTAATAACCCTCTAATCGTACCGTATATGCCCCTTACTAACCGTCCGGCTAGCCTCCTTTAATTGCTACTACTAACTAGTATATTATTAGGTAGATAAGAGAGGGGGATAGAACTTAAAATAGCTCGGATTTAGATACTAGTAGAGTAGATCTACCGCCGCTTAGTACTCCCTTACTGTATATATATAACCCTTAAAACGCTCTTTAATTATACTAGTATAGGGATACGTGCTATATTAAGACATATAAGGGTAGCCTTCTTAACCGTTTAAAGGATCTACCGCGAGTCTTATACTCTACGTACCTATCGTAGACGCCTTAAGGACGGTTACGAATTAATACTAGATTATATACCTACCGTACGTAGAGCTCGGCGGCTCTACGATATACTACAATAGTAGCGAATAATCCGCTTTATTATAACTAATACCGTAACTCGTAGAATAACCTACGTAGAGGTTACTCGACGACTCTAGCTCGAATGCTTACTAGTAACATTTAGCCGCATTATACGCTACTTTAGCTACTACTACCGCGTTGCTCGCGTATGCCCCTTCCTTAGCGACCGCGCTATACAACTTCGACTTGAATAGGCTCTATTTTACCGTAACTAGACGATTTACGACTAGAATAATATCCTCTAGTCGGATAAGTATACCGTTCGTAACGGCTTATATAAACGCCTCTTTATCTTACGCCTCGCTACTAAACGTAACCTTATAACGACTTTATAACTACGTTTCTAGCGCCTACCTTATTAGATAGTATAGGCCTATATAAGCGGTATTAGAGGTAAAGGGCCTTTAGTAATATAGAGTAAACAATAGGGTACTATTAATAAGATTAGCTACATATAGAAGATATTGCTGGTAGTTTTTAAAGAGATAATACGGCTTAACGACCTTATTACCGATCGAGCTAACGCAAATAATAGCGTACTACTCGCTCGATAATAGCTATCCGCGCTCTTTTAATAAGATAACGCTCCTTACTACGTTACTAATTATACTATAGCCGCTCTCCGTAGCCTTAACCTAATTATTATAAGATAGCTACCCTCCTTACCGGATCTTAACCCTATTAAGAACCTCTAGAAGGCTATAAAGCGGATTATCGAACGACGCCCTAACCGCTCTTTAGGCTACGACCTTAGACTCGTATATATAGAGGCATACGACTAAATCTAGACTTACTACGTTAACGAATAGGTCCATAGTATGCTAAGGCGTATTAAGGCGGTTATTCGAGCCTATAGAGGTCTAATACGGTAGTAAGAACGTCTAATACGGTAGTAAGAACGTCTAATACGGTAGTAAGAACGTCTACTAAGGACTCTACTACCACCGCTCTTACTACTACTCTTACTACCGCTCTTACTACCGCTCTTACAATATAGCTAAGTTACTAAAACTAAAGGAGTTTCCAGCCTTCTTATTAGCTAACCGTTTAATAGTAGATTTATCCTTTCTAGCTCCTATACGAGTCGATTACGTAGGTAATAGATCTATGCTAGCCGTACTCGATTATACCGTAACCGGAACCTCTCGTATCTCCTTTAATATTAACTGCCGTGTATATAGAGCCGTTTAACCGGCACTAGCATTACTAATAACACTACTATCGCTTTAATAACTATCAAATTCACTTCTATACGTATATTAAGCTATATAGCTATTAATAAGAGCGGCTATGCCCTTATTTTGCTATACTAGCTACTATAGTATAAGGTTTCAAGCCCTATACTAAGCGTATTGCTAATTAGCTCGATCCCCGGCTCTATACTAAGATTTAGTAGTGAAAATAGGAAGGATCCCCCCCTAATAATACCCTAGTAAACTACTACTAGTAACCCGTCCGATGTACCTATATACTATACTTCCTTTTTGAAAGGCGCGGCGCCCGACTACCGGTTATATATAGCTTTATACTACCTTTACGATTCGGTCTTAAAAAAGCCGGGATACTAAATACGCCTCGGAGCTTATAGCGACGTAGGGAGCCTACGACTAGTAGTTAGGCGCCGCACCCTTCGAAGAGAGATTATATAGAATATATATTAGAGATAGAATTATATATTAGAGACACGGATAGTAGGCGGGCCGACGGTAGAGAGGGTAGTTCCCTATATTTAGCTATCTAGTTCCCTACCTTTATATTTCCTATTCGTTCTTCCGAAACATAAATAGATAATTCGAAAGGATACGCTATAGTACGTTCCTAGGGTCCGTCGATCCCTTCCCTAGTACTTATAGCCCTCGATTGTTAGTACTTTACCTTACTTTATCTTACTTATTAGCGTAGAGCGATAGGAGTAAGTAAGGGAGCTTACGACCGAAAAAATCCCCCTAAGCGAGTGCTAATTTAGCGCTAAAGTTTTCCTAATAGAGGGGTTTAGAATCCTAGAAAACGCAAAGCCTAATTAGCTAAATTCTTAAATGGAGTATTTACGTATAGCGTAATATATACTATACCTACCTAAATATTACTACTAACGTTACCTTTTAAAACAATAGTAGCATACGATAGTAGTCTACGTATATTTAGCGTCTATTTAACTAATATAGTAAAGGCCCGCCGTAGACATAATAAAAGGTACTACGTAGTAGCCGCCGGAGGCCCCCTAGAGGGTTATAAGATAACTAGATAATTCTACTAAGTAAGTATAATAGTCGTTAACCTATATATATATCTTACTTTTACGTAAACATTTACCTATTATAATCCGGTCCGTTCTAGAAAAGCCGTCTTCGGTAGTCTATTCTTTCCTTAGCTACTCTTTTGCTATCTTAAAGAGTCTTCCTTCTATTTAAGTCCTATCCTTAATTTATTACTAACCTCCCTATCCCTATCCCTATTACTACTAACAACTACTATTGTCTATTATAGCTACTATTACGCCTTCCGGTAGTAATAGTCTACTAGATAGACAGCCTAGTAGAAGTAAGTGTAAGGTACCTATAGATACGCCCGATCTTCCCTTCGATCTAGAGGAAGAATTCGAGTCGGATTATAATCCTAAGTACCTAGGCCTAATTAAGTATCGTAAAGGTAATTACTAGTATACAAAAGAGTACTATATTAATACTCGTAAAGGTCGTAAGAAGCATATTACTATATACGTAACCTACCGCTCGAAGCTCCTAGGATTCTCACTAGTATAGCTCGATAATACACTACTAGTACCTAGAAAGATCTAGCGACGTATCGCAAATCGTAACGATAGTTAACTACTACGAACTACGCCTATTCCCCTACTCGCTCCAAGACCTATTATAGCTATACTATTAGGTCTACTAGCACTAGCGCTAGTATATTACTCGCTCGCTAGCTAGCCGATATAAAATACACTCCGCTATAGAAGAACGGCTAATATAGCGGCTTACGCTTAGCGTATTACTAGGCGTACCGGCGACGATAATACTTAAGATCTACTAGCTTAATAGGGCCCTATATCTCCTCCGCCCCTACTACTAACCCGCTCCTACTTCTATTATAAAATATACGTATATCCCCGCATTAATCCAGGCTATTAGGGTCCTTAGAAAGACGATACCTATATCTACTATATAGATAGTAGTCTCGACGTTAATCTATAGTCGGAGGAAAAGTAGTATATTTGTAAGAAGTATAAAGATATCGTAGTGTATAGAACGCTAGCTAGTAATCCCACTAGTAATGAAACTAATTCTTACTGTTGTTAAGTTGCACATGCGTGCCTCATAATATACAACTATGCGTTACGTGAGCGGCATTCGCCGCCACGCTCGGCGTCGTATTATCTACGTATTATTAACGACCTTACCTAAGGTCTAGAGCTAGGCCATGCCTTAGCCTTCCTTAACAATTACCTCCCTCCTCCGAAGGAGACGTCTCGGCTCCTACGACCGTCTTGCGTTCGGCCTACCGAGCGTAGGCCTAGTCTTTATCTGGGGCTGCTTTCTTTATTAACTTCTTAATGTAGCGTTTACATCGTAACGCGCGCTCTGTTTGCGTATGTTAATTGTTGCTTACGGCTCTGCTACGGGTAGCTATGTTTTAGCGGGTCCTTTGTAGTTAAGGGCAACCGCTTGTAGGTAGGTGTTATTAATGTTTTCGCTGCGAAGTTTTCCTCTACTCTTCTTTAACTTTATTAACGCTCCTCTCCTACGACTAGCACTACAAACTCTTAAGTCTCTTACGTTTACCGTAAGCCTATCGCATGCTTTTACTATATTATTCTTAAGAAGTAAGCTTCTAGCTTACGAGCCGCTTATTATATAAACACACATCGTAAGCATCTAGTAAGCGACTCGCAATGCTACTACGACGTGCTCCTTAGCAGCCGGCTATTATGCTAAACCTTCCTCTACGCTCTAAGTAGGATGCCTAGGGCATAGCGGTAGCGTACTACGAGCGCTACTTGCTATACGCGTACGATAGTAGGTTACTACGCTCCTTGCTTACTAGGCTCCTACTAATCGCCTATCTAGTTAACGAGCATTACTATAATAGGGTTATAACTATCGGCAGTAAAGTTAAGTGCTAGCGCTACAAGAAGAAGTAAGTCTAGCGCGTCGATAGCTCCTCTCTTACTAGGCTAACGCATCTCGTAGTAACTACGCGTACGAGACGCTAACCTAC
>JALRMM010000713.1:0-11691 GCA_026122155.1 Zymoseptoria crescenta
GTAAGGCTAGGCCCCTCGTAGGCGGCACTCCGGCGCTTAGTAGGCTAGACGTAGACTCGGGAGTCCCGACGCTATCCTAACTAAGCTGTCGACGACGATATTCGATAGAGTCCGCTATAGCGATAGAGCTATTATCTCCTACTCCTAGAGTGCTTCCGTCCGGCGGTTCCACGGCGGCTATGCGACGTAACTCCTATACGCGGACGCGAGCGTTACGTAAGCGAAGCGCCGCCGAAAGCCTTGCCGCTTCCTAGTCCAGCTTATTAATCTCCATCTCTACATCGGGAACCGATATAGTCGATTAATTGGATAGTGCTACCGACCCTTGTCGTTCGCTTATAGCCCGCTAAGGAGGAGTAGGTAGCTCGCCGGTAGGTATCTCGTCCGCTATTAGGTTCTATGGACCGCGGGCTCTTAGAGAAGAATTAGAATTGTAAGAAGTATAAAGATATCGCAGTGTATAGAACGCTAGCTAGTAATCCCACTAGTAATAAAACTAATTCTTACTATTATTAAGTTGCATATGCGTGCCTCATAATATACGACTGTGCGTTACGTAAGCGGCATTCGCCGCCACGCTCGGCGTCGTATTATCTACGTATCGTTAACGACCTTACCTAAGGTCTAGAGCCAGGCTATGCCTTAGCCTTCCTTAACAAAGGCACTCTCTATAAACGCTAAATACTACTATTGCGCTGTTTAGGTTGTTCTAGCTACGAGCTCCGATCGATGTTATCGCTTTTTACTCTACTACTACTATGTCCGGCTCTTAAAATCTACTAAGTCTAGCTCTTATAATTACTACTACTAAGTCTATTTCCTTTTGCTCCGTTACTAAGCCTAGCTCTTAAAATCCACCGGATAGTACTACTACTACTACTACTACTAAGTCTCTTAGATCCAAGCTCTTTAAAATGTCTAAGGTAGTCGAATTCGAGAAGGCGTAGTCGTAGCGGCGTAAGAGCGTTACGCTCTTAAAAGAGTAAAGTATAGAAGGTAACGTTCAAAATTAAGTTTGGTCACGTGGATGCCGATTAGTCAGCAGATCTTGCTCCTGCGCTGCTTCAATTCCGGCCGGCCCGCCGAATGACTATATTAAGGTACTTGCCGAAAGTAAGTGGCCCGCTAATACCTTCTTTCGATATGTCTCAGATCGTATGCAACGGCTTCGGTGACGGTTCCGGACAGCCACCGAGACATATTCTTCCGCATGTCTCACTGGAATTCCCACGATTTCTGACGCAATGCTACTTAGACTCCTGCTCGATAGCCGTTTCTCAAATTCTCGTTGAAGTCTGCATTGCTTTGATGCTGCAATTCTTGCCACAATGCTCGTATCGTTGATTGCCGCCGCCAGCTTGCTGATACTACAACCTGCGAATGCTATCCATGAGCTCTGCGGCCAGTACGAAACGTACTATGAGTATCCCTATATCTGTATGTCTTCGTCTAATTCCCATATACCTCGCTCTAACATCCTCTAGGGAACAACAATGCCTGGAACAAGGACGATACAGGTTTCAGCTGCACATATGCAAGTCCGATCATAGCCGCACGACGAGGACTTCAGAGCTAACTTTCCACTTCCACAACAGGTATCACAAAGACCAAACACCAGCTCGAACGCCTGGTACGCATTGTGGCGATGGCCCGGAGAACCCAGTGTGAGAGGATATCCCAACGTTGGCGTCCAGTCCTACATTCTGCCGTTCCAGCTCCAAGATATGCGGCATATGAACATTTCTGCATCCTGGAATCTGGCCATCGATGGCGCCGAAAGCCAACCTGTCAACGACACAAATACAGCGGCGGACGTAGCGCTGGACTTGTTCGCTGACGAGGACCCGGACAAGTCGATCCAGGCAAGACAACAGAAATACGAGATCATGATCTGGTATGCAAGGTGGGGCAATTCGTCTCAGCCCATTGGAAGTCCGATGAAGAAGCCTGTCGTTGCACTTCTAGGCGACACCTCGTTGTGAGTCTTCCTCAGCCTAACACTAAACGGTTGTACCCTGCTCTGACGCTTACCTAACCATTCAGTGAGTTGTATCGAGGTCGAAACGCACGCCGCCAG
Organism: Zymoseptoria crescenta; assembly: GCA_026122155.1. Taxonomy (NCBI): domain Eukaryota; kingdom Fungi; phylum Ascomycota; class Dothideomycetes; order Mycosphaerellales; family Mycosphaerellaceae; genus Zymoseptoria; species Zymoseptoria crescenta. Next base: position 2,078 of record JALRMM010000713.1, read on the forward strand.
GTAGTGTACACCTGGCTTGCGAATCGTACCATGACCATCATCAGCATGGACTACGCCCCTCTCCTCGGCGTCTTGTGGGACAGAGGCCTTGTTCCAAAGACAGTCTATCTTGGTTCTGTGTCGTGGGGGATTGAGACGTCCTTCGCCACTGAGAAGATGAACTTCACCGTGGATTCGTTCGCGGTGGGGATGAGCACTTCGAACATGCGCACTGACGCTGTTTTCGATGTGGATGCTGCATCTTCGACTGATGGTGTCAATGGTCCTCCGGTGGCAGTCCTTCTCAGTACCGGCTGTCGCTCGTGGACTGTGCCGGCGGGCTACTTTGTAACATTAGCTGTTGTACTCATGCTTGTGTATTGAGATTTGAGGGACCATTACCGTGCCGCATCTTGACGTCTCGGCGGCTGTAATTCCAGCATACACTTCCGAAGCGAAGCGTCTCCGGTCCTGACGTACGCAGGTATTGCACCAAATACTTCAACATCATTGCTGACGTGCTTGCGGAACTTACTGTATCTCATCGGCCTCGTCGGCTACGACATCACACAAGCAGATGTATGGAAGCCCAGAACGGTGTCATCTTCGGTAGCTCCGGCTTCCTTCAACTCATTGGAGACATCGCCAGCATAGAAACTTGCCACGCTCAGCTATTTCTCAAAGTCTTCCACAGCTGGACCGCGCGTACGGTCATGTCTGTACGTCTCTCGAGTGGGTTAAGGGGAAGTGCCAAAAGTCATGCGCATCCCCCATCGGGCTCCTGATGTGTAGCTGCCGATCGGGGTTGCAAAATTGCCCTTCTCGACGACCATGGGGAATCGTCTTGGTAGGTATGCAGTTCCTGATAGAAAAGCATTGTTACACTTTCTCAGAGCGTCAGAACTTGCTGAGCCATAACGGGGTGCGGTTGGATCTAGCTGAATCTCAAGAGGAAAACAGCCGAGGAGTGTGGATCGCTGCGCAAGCATGTTGGTATGCTCAATGTGTCTGAGACGCTTCTCATCCGGAACGTCTTCTGTAGACGTAGAGATGACCTTCCACCGCATTGTCACTGCGTACAAACACCACAGGCCCATCTCGCCTAGAGCAGTCAGCTAGTGCGGTGTCAGCCTAGATCATGCGAGGCTACGAAGATCGACCAACTTCGCCCGTGCCATCTTGGTTGATCTTGACGTGGGAGAATGGGAAAGATGGGCTACGATGTTCCCACATTGTATTACAGACCAGCTCCCGAAGTGTGGGATCCATAACACGTCAACAAACAACCTCGATCTTCGCTCTGGGATTTTGCGAGGTACTGTCTCAATTTTGTGGCGTCCAAGGGCTCTTAAGAGTACGCTGTGGGCTTGTGAGAGAGGTCCATGCTGCTAGGAGAGATAGCCTGCTGTTTGACGAAAGCGTCGAGTACAGACAGTGTCGAAAGGCCGTTCGTGAACGTGTTCATCTGCGAAGGACGAAGGCAGAGAAGGCAAGGCGAAGACAACCTGGCACGATCACGCTGCTGACTCATCCAGTTTAGCTCCACCTCAGCTGACTTTCAACTCAAATCCATCACACAAGATCGACTGCAACATCGAACATCGGAACCCGGTCCAATCTGCCCGCGACTGCCCGCGACTGCCGGGACATCTGCTTGTCATCTCAGTGCCTCGAACATTAACTATGCGCTGAGCTTGGCCTGAGGACTCTGCACCGCCTGCAACCTGGAAACGGAGGGTCGAAACCAGAAAACATATGTTATTGGAGATCTGATCAACACGATATACTCCTACTAAGTCCAGAACAAATTCGGCGACGCTGACGTGTCGCCGTTCCCATTCTCCAAAAGCCGGAACGTGTTTGCGCCCGCTCTGTCATGCAGCAGCTCAATCCACACAATTCGTTGTAGATGACTCCTGATATTCGGCCAAGCACTCGCACGGGTCGTGTCCTGCCAAGCTCTCCGAATCCACGACTCAGACGTACCCGTCACGGTGAAGGCTGCTACCATTGTCGTCCATACATGCAGAGCGTGGTATTGAGGGATCAAGCCGATGCCAGAGTTTTGGTATGCGACCTTGAGTTTTGCGGCGATCCAGCGATAGGATGTGGCATGTCCAGGAGCTTTGAGAGTGGTCGTCATGGGAGCTAGCAAGGCGAGTCGCACCAATTCTTCCACGGGGTCCGCGAGCTGGTTTCCAAGACAGAACAGACGGGACTGGAAGGAGCTGAGCTGCCATTGAAAGCTGGCCGGGTTGTGACGGGCAAACACGAGCCGGTTGCGATTGATTCTCAGTGCGACGTACTGAAAGTCGCGGAAAAGCATCGCAAGGCGGTCGTCCCAGTACAGAGGCGGATCGTAGAGGTTGTCTGGAAGAGGCATATATGGGACAGGCATAACACGGTCCCATTTCACATCGTGGTGGGGAAAGAAACGCTCTTCGCCTGCACTCAGAGCCCATATCAGATCGATTCTGAGATGACTTGGTCAGCAGACGATTCGACGTCCGATGTCGACCAGACAGGTCCCCTCTTACCGATCGAGCTTGAAGTTGAGACTGGGTCTGGCTTCCAGAAAGTCCATGCCACCTCTTAGCTGGATAATCCTGTGGAGGCCCTCGAGGTGTGCAGCGGCAGCGGACTAATCTTCAAATGCTATGGCTACTAGGGCAAGATTGATAACCGCGTACATAATCGATTCATCCGCATGGCTGTTCGGTCGAGACATATTCTCTTGCAGCGACGATAGCGCTTTGGAGAGATGGAAAGCTGTCTGGCAGCTAGGAGTGTTGCCGTTGTAAGAGCTTTGGCGGTCCCGGAGTGCATACTGCGCGGACAGCATCGATTGAAGGAATGCGCGGTCGGCGAAGAGGTATTTCGACGACTCGGACTCGATACAACTGAGATCCAGACAGCGATCGAGCGGCGTCAATTTCGGATTGCAGACGTTGTGTGTAAAGGCACGCAAAAGATATCCCTTTGCTTCGAAACCAATTTGGAGATCGGCAAAACAGACAAGTGCTAGATCGTTTGGCCGGATTAGCAGTGGCTCTTGAGGCTGCGTTGCGGCGTCCTGGGCAAGCTGGATCGTGATTCGTTCCTCAATGGCTTGCTTTTGCTGGCGATGCCTTGTGGCACCATCTTCTATCGTCTCCCTGTGCGCTGGCTTTTTCCGACGTCTCACAGAGCGACGAGAATCGGGTTGTGCATTCTTGCCTTGCATGCAATGGCTGCGGACTTGCAGACTCTTGCCGGGCTTTAGGCACGATGCCGGATCAGATGGTACGAATTCAAAACTGGTCATGGCCGGGTGAGTATGAAGCGACTCCTCTGTGTAGAGCTGCTGTCCAGGATGCTGTCCCTTTATGGACAAACCCTTCTTTTGTTGATTGCGACACCCGTAGGGATACCGAAAGAGCTGACATCCATTCTCGCCTAAACAGCCAAGTCGGAGCTGACCACAGTAGGATTCTCAAGCATGTAATCCTTGGCATGCGTTCCTTACCAGGCTGCCTCGACCAGAACGCTGTCCTGTTTCGGACTGGAACTCTTCATCTGGCTGGAGAGTATCGATATTCCAGTGCTTGTCGATTTGCCTGCTGTGGTAAGCTGCATCGTCCTATTGTGTGCAATTGTACTCGTCGAAGACCTCAGCTCACTGCTCGACCAGCGTAACTTTATGCAAGACAATTATGAAGCACGGGTCCATATCACCGCCGAAGAGCCTTGGACAGCCTACAACCCCCTCCTGGCTTGGTTGAAAAACGGAACGCCCACTAACTTTTACAGCACAATATCTTAGCAACTACTTCACCGATCGTCTCAAAGGCTGTGATGCGAGATAGCTACGAGGTGGCTCTGTTCTTCAAGCGACTTCCGGAGAACAGTGGCAATTTCTGTCGAGTGTAAGAGCTTGAAATTGCTGCTAACGCTGGCTGAGCGTTCCGTTTTTCAACCAAGTTGCTTGGACCCCTTGGCCAACTGCACTTTGACGTTCAAAGCCTCGGACCCCTACTTCAGCGAGTGGGAAATCTGCTCGTCTGGGCCTTATGCTGGTTCTTACGGCACCTTGTTCTTGACATATAGAAGCAGCGTTAGCTGGGGCCAAGACGCCGATCTATTCTGGCTCAGTATCGCTACTAATGGCGACTCCGGCTTTTATCCTGGCTTTTCCAATCGCTAGCCCAGGCCCAACGACTGGTTTACGTCCATGGTCCGAATGCAAACCGCAAATCCGTCCGGTACAGTCACTCTTCGCTCTCGAGACCTAAGGCAGGCGCCCAGTATCCAGTTCAACTATTTTGCCGAGGATCGTGAGACGGATCTACAAGCCATCTCTGACGGTATCGATCTTACGCTGCGTGTTTACGACGAGACCGGCATCCCGTGGACCCAGCTCTCCCCCGATCCGGCTGTCGACGTGGAACAAGCAATTATGGACGAAGCTTTTGGTCATCATGCGACTTCTACCTGCCGCATGGTTCCTGCTGGTGATTCAGACTACTGCATCGAAACGAAGTTTCGCGTTAATGGTGTCAGCGGCCTTCGCGTTGTCGATGCATCTGTGTTCCCAAGAGTTCCTGGAGCGTTTCCCAACGGGCCTGCGTTTGCCATTTCACAAAAGGTCTTCGAAGTGCTCATGGAAGCTGAGTAGGCAACATTTGGCTGCCAATATTTGCCAATACCAAGGTTTAATACCGTCGTCATTCAGACAGACAAGATGAGCAGTCGTGCCCTACTTTATTCAGCCATGAATTGCAGTCTGCTCCTGTTCAATCTAGGAGACATGTTGAGCAAACTACTTCGATTGCGACTTGCTCCAACTCTGTGGATCTCGCCATGGAAGATGAAATCGACCTTGCCCTGCGAGTCGGATCCTTAGAGACCAACAGCTCGATAAGCATTTGCGCAGCCCAGGTTCAGGGTTCGCAGAACCGCAGCACAAAGCTCGACTCGTTCGAGACCCTTGTGTTCAACCCAAACCCTGCAGACCTCTGCTGGTACGAGGCATACCTTCGATGATCGTTGATGTCAGATCGCGGACGGTGCAGTCGTCGGTTCCCGCCGAACAAGGGCTATCCTTGTCACGAGAGAATGGCTGTGCATGCTCGATGTACAGAAGGCCATTGTCCAGCTTCCCTTTTCATTCCATTTCCCTCACATCGCCCCAAGGCAAAAAACAAAGGAACCTCACGATATTCAATCACAATCTCGTCACCAACCACTATGCGTGTCGACGCAGTTCTCCTCGCTGCTGGCGTTGTCTCCGCGGTCAATACTCAGCGCTTCACCCAAGCTGTCGCTTCTGTCGAGGTCGTCGTCGATTTCATGCAAGCCGCACAAGTCGTCGCTACCGTTGATGCGACCATCCACCTATCAATTACCGCGGTAGAAAGGATCGGCCATTTTGAGCTCCACGGCATCAATTTAGGCAACCATGGCACAATCAAAATCGGTTCCGCAGCCCCCCACAAGGTGTCGCCTAGCTTTATAGATGGAGACCTGGGCCTACTTGCTCCGCCAGCGGGATCATCGAGGAGTACTGGAACGGTGACTGTTACGATTGATCCTATTTCTAAACGGCAAAGCCATGACTCCGGCGACTCAGGTTGAAATGGATTGGTCGGCGGACATTTTTCTCTGGCGAACTCGCCCGCGATCTCGTCCCCACCCTGGAGCTCCGGCTCGGTTTCTCATAAAGAACATGAAAGTGGCCGGGGCTCGATTCGGGAATCTGGAACACAACAATCTCTCTCCGCGCATCAATCGTGTAGGAGCACAAATCATCCGTGTTAGCAGGTGAGACTTCTCACGGAGTCGCAGCCTGCTATACTGCTCCATCTCTGGAGTGAGACAAGTGCCGTCTCGGGGATGCCGGGGTGGGAAGGTGGAAACGGAGACGGGATCTGCGAGGCTACGCAGTGGTCGTGGTAGTTCTAGGTGGTTGAGCCCATACATTCATTTGGAAGTTTCGGAACACCAAGTCGAAGATCTGATTGTGTTCACCGTGTCGCAGCAATTCGCATTAATGATTTGATGTTCAAGCAAGGGCTCAATCGCAATTATGTCTTCTAGTGTCCCCGTGCCTTCGATCGAGTTTTCCGAAGGTGCTTCTTGTACGAGCCGCCTCTGTCGGCTACTCCATGCAGAGTGACAGAGCAACATGGGGCGCAGATGTCGTTGTCGAGCAAAGCCAGGGCGAAGGTATGGGGACAGAACGTGCGATGGTCCTGGTATTTGAAGAAGCGAGTAGTGTTTGGCACTGTTGTCAAGTCGTCCCCTGTCTTATCATGTTCAAGCTGATGGACGAAGATTCCGCAAGTATTCGAAGAGGCATCATAGGAGCAGCTGGCCGATTCTTGGTTTGTGTAATGTCTCCCACGCCTGCAGCAGACTCAGCGAGAATAGCCTGGCCACTGTTGCACCCAGTGACAGATCTGTTCAACCTCCTTGTCGCGAAGTCGACGAAGATCTTGAAATAACTCCGCGTTACGTGTCCTCATCTCGCTATGATGGAAGCCCCTCTCGAGAACATGTAACACGAGATTCCTCTCAGGATCACTTCGTGGGGGACCTCCTGGTCGACGTGTTGCTGCAACACTCATCTCGCGCCATACGTCTCGGCTACCACTGCTGTAGATTATGCGTCTGGCTTTGTTTGGATTCCAGCCACCGGTATATGCGTTCAGGGTGTCTGCTGTTCGACCTTTGTTTGCACCGAATGTCTCCCCAGTCGGCCCAGGAGGGAACCACAAGGCACATTGTTTGGTGAACAATTCTGCCGTCGTGAGTCGGCCGACGAGAGTGGTTTCGTTCGAAGGCGCACCAACCACGTAGCCACCTACTAGATCGTTGCACTGCAGCCAGGCCATTTGTCGATCGATGCTGTTGTGATGGAAAGGTCTGCGTGATTCCAGTTACCAGGACCCGTGTCATTCGCGCAGAATCCTTCGAAGCAAAGCATCGGTGCCATCTCATGTCAAAAACCTTCAGAATAGCTATAGAGAGCCCTGAGCATACGCAAATGTTCTGAGTCCCAGTCTCCACGTTTGCTTGTATCCTCGCTCGACGCCAAAAGCTCTGGCGATTCGATCACAGAGCCAGTCACAATGCTCTGACCCCGTACCCACGTCTTGCTCCGACCAAAAGTCGACGGGCGTGGTGATCTGATATAGAAAGCTTTCGTCGTCCATGCTGTCCAGGCCAAACATCTTCTTGAGTGCCCCTTCTGAGACATACTGCCTGTCCGAAACACATCGTCGATGAAGTTCAAGACGCTGTCAAGTAGCGATGTGCATAGTTCACGGCCGTACTCTACCTGTGGCAGGTAGTATTGCCAATACGATGTGATGCTCTGGACGATCGCGGAAAAGGACATGTAAGCCCAGTACGTCCCTCCATGGACGTTCGCAATCCACGCCGTCTGCGCTGCCGAGTAGCTACCTCCTATGAGGATCCAGGGTACGTCTTCAGCAGAGGAACGGACACTTTCATTGATCCATGGCGGGCTGAATTTTCTTGCGAGACCCACGATGTCGAGGCGAGCATTCTCGACCGTGAGATAGCTCAGGTTGCTAGTGGTAAGCTGGGAGAATGCGGAGCTACCGCCATAGTAGGGATGCTCGGGAACGAGTACAGCAGCGCCTAGACTCTCGGCAATCACCCCAACGATGGAGAAGTCAGGCCTGGAGTAGACCCAGTGACGATCTGCTTTCGTTTCGCCTGGCAAAAAAACGACAATTGGAGAACCTGGACCGGCCCACAGGGTACTGTTCCAGTAGCAATTTAATTCAAAGGTGCCAAGGTCAGGCCTCGCATGGTCAATCGGCTGCATACATGTGCTCCTGCCGTACTGCTCAGCGGTGTGGTTCGTCTCGGTCCGCTCTGTTGGCAGATCGCCAGGAGCATTAGAAGTGTAGTTAAGCGCAAAATTCTGCGATCGGCCGATTGAACAGATCGTGAGAAAGATACAGAGAATCGATCTAGCGCATAGCCATATCGTTGACATCTGGTATGTGCCCACTGGAAGAAGTCTAATGCAGAGGATTCTGTGATCGACAAGAGTAATGATAGCTCACAAGACCGGTATGCTGCGGGAACCAGTGTATGTTTTTCGCTGCTTCTACCGCCCTAAGTGCTAGTAAGGGACCAGGATATTACATAGGCCCAGAGTGGCTGTAAAAGGGTATTGCAAGAGTAGCAGTATAAATCACTAGTGAGAAAAGACTCGATTCGATACCCTTTTGCAATAGAGAGGATCCTGCCTCCCTATATAGAGGCCTTCGGTCGCAATATAGGCCCGTTTAGGGACCTTGTTGCGTAAAGGCGCTAATCCGGTCGGAGATTATGCTAACGGGCGTAATATAGTCCCTTTTAGGGACTATGTCGCGCTGTTAGAGAGGTACCCGTAATATAGCCCCCCTCCTTACGTAGAGCGTCGCGCTCTAAAAAAGCTTACCTTAAGTAAGAATTAGTAATTTATTATGTGAATTTTAGCCTAAGGCGTTAATTAAGGGTCTAGCGAGGCCCAAAAAGCGTCGTTTCTAGTCCCTACTCTTGTCTCTCTTTATTAACCTTATAAAGACTTAGTATATACTATATAGCTCTATCCGCGCTCTAAACGGGTCTAATAGAGCCCTCCTAAGGGGTATCTAGAGCTATTTTAGCGCTAACGTATGTCGTAGTATCTAATCTAGCTCTATCCGATCCGATCGCGTCCTTCCCGAACCGAAAAGAAGTAAACAATACTAAACGGACTTCTTCTAACCCGAAATAGCTACTCTACCCTCGATTACGTCCTAGCGTAAGGTCCTTACCGCCTATAGTACCTTTAAGGGCAATCCGTATATTAACTATCTTATAAAGGCTACCGATCGGGCTAGTTTAGCTACTTTCTACCTCTTCGCTAAGAACTCTCTAGATAAGTAGGCTAAGGACGATAGAGAGGAATACTACCTAAAGTATTATAACTACGTAAATCGGGATTGTTTCTAGGTATAAAAAGTCGGCTAAAAGGGGCTGTTTCGGGGCTAACTAGCTCCAAGATGCCTAAAATAGTTAAATCGAATGTAGACGCCGCTAATAGGCTCTATATTACTGCTATTAGCCCTAGTAGGACCGAGAAGTAGGCTTAAGAGGCGATTACGGCCTATAAGGGCGTATATATGCGCATTGCGGGGTATGTGTACCTAGTCTAGTGCCTTCTGCCCCGATTAACCCCTATTTAGGAAGTATAAGGCCTTTATAGATGTAAACGGGCTCTATTTATACCTTGGAAAGACAAGATTCGACTAGGGTAGGCTACTTATAATAGGAAAGAAGGAGAAGTAGGAGTTAAAGGAGTAAGTAAAGCGAAAGAGGGACAATATAAGCATCCTTATCCTTTAGTGCCTAAACGTACCCTACTAACTCTAATCGGGTAAAGAAGTACCTAATACTCTACGTAAGCGACTCCTTTTAGCTAGTAGATCCGTCGAGTAGCGCCTAAGGGCCCGTATTAAGGCCCTTTCGGGCGCGTTAGACACCGTTTATACCTATACTAGCGTAAAGAAGGGTAGTAAGGCCTCTATTATAGACGGAGTAATACGTCCTACCGAGTACGACCGCTCTAGGGACCTAGAGCCGGAGGATTAATT
>JALRMM010000714.1:0-11676 GCA_026122155.1 Zymoseptoria crescenta
GAAGGGGATAGGCAACATATAAGAGATAGTAACTATTATAGACAAGCTTAGTTAGAAGAAGGCGTTATGTCGTTTATACGAACTAGATCGGTCTTAGGATAGTCTCGACCGGGCTTCCGTAGTAGACCCCAACAACCTACTCTTTAGCCGATTGCTCGATATATTAGAGGTAGATTACGACTTTACGCGAGATCGTAACCGTATAGTATAGCGATATATGCCGGGCGCTTCCGACGAATGTCTTATAGTAATCGACAATAAGCGGTAATAGAGGGCGGTAATTGTATACTTGCTTAAAGAAGGAGGTTATATAGAGTTTATAGTGCTAGCCGGGTTAGACCTACGACCCGGGCGTGCTATATAGGCTATCTTGGGCTAAGTAAGAATTAACTAAATTGTTTACTAAAGTTTGGGATAGCGGGCGCCGAGGGAAGGTTAATATCTAATAGGTTTAGGCATACATAGCGACCGGCAGTTAGGCCGATATATATATACACGAGAATAACGATTTTGTAGTACGACAATAAAGCGATAAGCGATCGCTTCTCTAGTGCCCCTATCGAAGTGGGGCTTATATCTACGTCGGTTTTTTAATAACGGCAGACGCTATTACTATAGTTAACACTAACCTAGAGGACATAGCGGCAAAGTTAATAAAGTAAGAGGTACAATCGTAAGGGTATAGGGCTTAACTATAGGTGCTAATTGCGGATATAGATCGAGGACAGCGAGGACAACGTTAGTGAAATTAGCACCTCTCGACGTAGTAGTAACCTTAACTTGCTATCTACATTCGACTCCTAGATAGTAGAGGGATGTCCACTATCGGATCGCTCTACTATCGTCGATAGCGACGTAGATCTTACTACCGGAACGTAGGTCGTCTAACGCCGCCTATTTAGCTTATTACCGCTAGTGCTCTACTACTAGTTATCGCTCTTACCTCTACCGCTATAGACCCCCCGGGTCGCGCATACCGCGAATAGAGGAGGGGACGGCGGGCCGACTAAGCGAAGAGAGAGTAGGTTGTCGGAGGATATAGTAGAGGAGAGTCCTTTATCGGACGGCTACGGGACCGCCGAGTGTTTATATAGTAATCGCTTAAGTATAGTCGAAGCGGAACTCTAGGCGGTACGGACGGAGCTAAGGGCTATGCATCTACTATTAATAGAAGTAGCCGAGAAGGTGTCGTATTAGCGTAGGCGTAGGAAGGATGCTTAAAGAGGATCTAGGCGACGTTATCTACCCCTAACCGGGGTAGGTACTACTTTGTTATACCGCTACGGCGCCTTATCGAACTACCTATTACCGCGAATATGCCTACTTATAGATCCGCGGACGTACATCGCCGAACCGACTTAGTTTTTAATCGATCTTAGTTAGAGTTACCGAATCTCCGCCGATATCTTAGGGTTAGGGTTTAGGTAAACGACGACGACATTAAAACCTCCCCTAACGGAGGAGAGAAGAACGCATATTTATAGGATAGCTAGATAGGCAATAGATAGATATTTATATACACTTCGAGCGACTATATATACCGTTTCCACGAGTTCGAGTACGGATTTACTATAATTCGTTATATTTCACGAAAGCCAAGCTAAGTATATTAATATACGACTTTACGTCGGACATCGTTCTAATAAGAAGATATACAACATCTCGACCGCAAGGTAGCGGAATATATCGGCCGCTACGAGGACCACTAGGCTATGCACTATACCTATATAGAGCGTACGTAAGGCCGTTCCTTATTATCAAACCACGATGTTTAATATATATTAATACTATCGATATAGCCCGCCCGCATCCGTAGTACACTCTTTGTCTCTAAAGCTTACTACTTAAGCAATACGACGAGGTTAGGCCTTCCGACATAAGAGGAATGCGTAAGCCCGAGGACTATATAGCTCGCTAGGTCCGCTAACGATATAGTACCGAGGTAGTTACTTATATAGCGACGACAATATAGCGGCTTACGTCGTACGCGTACTCGTATAAACGGCACGCCGTTAGACCCGAGCTCTAAACACGATAGCATATACAAGCGCAAATAATCTTAGTTAGAGTAAGTTAGAACCCGCGCTATTTATTACCTCGACGAACGTCTCGAAGCTCTAACTTCTTAAGCCTTTACTAAATTATCCTTTTAAACTTCTACCTTACACATATCCTACGAGCTTCTACTATTTCTAGTAGTCCTACCGCATACGACAGTTATGTCCTAGGTATAGTCGTTAACCGGCGCGCATCTACCTAATCGATATATAAGTCGATTCGCGGTAAGTAAATCTAGTCTCTAGCTCGTGCTATGCTACATATAAGGCTAATAGACTAACATAATTATAGCGCCACAACCCTCTAGTAATAGATAACGACGGCACCGAGCTTTATTATAGCTTCGTCGGACGGAGACTTGCTAATTACCGCTCCTATAATAATCCACCCCCTACCGGGCTAGGTATACCGTTTACTAGTCGCCTTATCTAATAATACCCAGATATCGATAATAACGGCCCGCATAGTTTAATTCTAATAGTATGCGGTATTCTCGATAAGATCGGCCCTTATTAGTACTTTATTTATATCGACGTAAACGACTTATTTACGCGGAGCTTCGTAACGCCTCTAACGCGAGCGCTCCAAGCCCGACCCGACTACGACGAGCGTTTCTACTTCTACCTAAGCTATTTCGATATATGTCGGCTCCTAACACCTATACTACGGAACTTGCTAATATATTATGTAGCCTCTAATGCATACATACAACCCTCTACGCCTCCTCGGCTAGAGGCCTCCTACGAACAACCTAGACGAAGAGTCGGCCGGAGTATAAGGTAAGAATAGAAAGAGTGCAACGCCGAAAGGTATATAGCTAGAGGGGAGGGACGAACTATAGGACATAGCGATATAAACGATTGTTACGGCTAACGCCGGACGCTTCGCGAGCTCTATAGAACTATCGTAAGGGTAAATAGAGCGGATACGTGCTTTACTACGTTTATCTTCTATACGCCTCTTTCTCTCTCTAGCGCTTTGCCTTCCTTTCTCCTTCTTTAACATCTATATACCTAATTCTAACATCTAACTATAGCAAACCAAGCGGTACGTATTACTAGCGCTACCGTAATAACATGCTAACGTAGCGATAGCTAATATAGAGCTCCCTCGCCGCTTACCGGGTCGAAATCGACGCCTTATTCCGTAGCGGTCTTATCGCTCGCCGCTCGCTAACATACTAACGCTATGTCGACACCTACCCGGGTAATACTACTAACCTGGCCGACCGCTTCGAGATCCGCTACTACCCTAACGTTTTCCATAAGTACGCCGGCAACGTTATCGAGGAAGTAAAGTAAGCCTCTTAGAACTTCGGACACAACATAGGCTAGTTTATCTACCTACTAGCTAAGGAGCTAGGCGGCGAGTTAATACGGAAGCTTGGCGTAGCCTTGCTCTTATACGAGGAGTACTAGGACTTCCACATCTATAGTTACTTTGCAGACGACGAGGTAGGTATAGATACGTAGTCCGCGGGTTTAGCGAATATATAGAGGCTAACTATTATATAGGTACTCCGTGTCTACTGCAACCTTAAGCTCGAGGTAGTGTCGAATCTAGCATACACACGCAAAGCGACCTAGCACTAAGACCAGGCACTAATTGCCTATGCTAGTCGCTAACTAGAGCTCCGACGTAGCAGCCGTAAGTAAGGATAGCAAAGGTAGACATATAGAAGCAGCAACGGCGTATAAGTTAGCACTCGCGGATGCAATAAGATCCTTAACAGTCTAGAAAGGTCGAATGCTATCAAATTATGTTTACTTCTATCCGGCTTAGTTATAACGAGCGGGCGTAAGGACGTTAACTTAGTTCTAACTCAACTCTATAAGGTTATAAACAGCATTGATTATATCGACTTAGATCTTACTCGATAGGTAGATTAAGCTAGACCCGGACGAACTAATAAGATTCTCTACTATATAGACATTGATAGCGGTGCGGGCGATAGAACGACGAGTACGCTAATGCAGTAGCATTTGCGACATTAATATAGCTTAACTACTTGTCTACGTAGGTTGTAGAGCGGGTGCTAGTTAGGGGAAGACACGGTAGTTAATACACCGCGAGCTGGCCTATACGCACGCGAATTATAGTACGCGGGTATAAATAAGCCAGGCTAGCTTTCTCTCGCTATTAATTGCTATTAATAGTCGCGTCTCTTAATAACGAACATCCCTTATATACTACACTATCGTCTTTCTATACTAGATTCCCGGGAACCGGATCCACGTTGCGGTAAACTTAGCGATACCTTCAAGGCTACTTGGAGACTAACTCTCCGGCGATAGGTAATAGCTAGCAATTCCAGTACTAGTTCTAATAAGCGAATACGGTTACGATCGTCCTCGACCTCGTTAGAGAGGGACGCTATAATAGATAGCCGATTTCACGAGAAGCCGAACTAGGTAGGCGGCCGATAAGAAGGAGCGTAGGGTTGCCGTCGTAGTTACTAACATTTACGCCGTAGATTAAACGCGTCCGGCGGGAATCGGATACGCTTAATAAGGCGGCGCTATCGAAGTAGAGCAAGGCCGATAAGTAAAAGCCCGGCTCTCCCGGTGGGGGCAACGACCCTAACGACAACGGGTATTCTAGTAAGGTCGAGTGGGAAAAGCCGAAGAACCGTAAGACCTTATAGAAGCTACCCGCGGAGTATACTAATACGTTTAGGAACGCCCTCCGACGGGTATTAGCTATAGTCGCTACGGGTAAACGCAATTGCCTAGGTATTAACCCTACCTTAACATACGACAGCTAGGCGTACTAGTTAATGCGTAAATGTTAGGCTAAGACCAGATAGCGATATCGGAAACGAGGTATTGTCGAAGGGGGGGGACTAAGGGAGTTGCCTAGGGGAGCGTTTTAGATAGTAAGGTAGCACTTACGGGCGAACGGACAAGGCTAACGTAGCAGATAAGGGAAAAACTTAGATAGCATCGCAACACGACCGTAGACTAGATTAAGAACTTCTTAAGGGCTATACTAGGCACTCCGAATATCGACGAAGGAGGTCTAGCGGTAGTAGCATTTATATAGAGCTAGATCGTGCCGAACGAGCTACTATTCGAATACATAGACGGAAAAATAGTAGGTCGAGACCAAGCTAAGTTAGGTGTTAGGCTAATAGTACGATAGGAAAGTCGCTACTACTCGGAAGTTATTATTAAGGCTATTAAACACGCCTAGTATTAGGACAAGCTCGCTAGCATCCGGTTAGATATAGCCGGCTATTTCAAGACCGTATCGGCTTATATGTTAATTAGCATATATACGACGATATACGCGGTATACGATATATAGACTACCCTATTAACGGCTCGGAAGGCTAACGATAACTACTAATACTAGAACCTCGACGGAGTGCATGTCTAATAGATGTTTAAAAACAAGCTAGACGAGTAGTATAGCTAGAGCGACCGGCGCCGAGCCGGCATCCTAAAATACGTAACAAAACAGGTCCGCGAGAACATTCCGTAGCTATTTAAAGAGCGCTTCCGGAGCAACATCTCGACGGCCTCGTATAAAGACTCCTTAAAGGGCGTGCTATGCGCTAAGAGTAATGCGGAGGACAATTAAGAGGGAGTCGACGCGGACGATGCGGAGATAGATAACGGCTCTTTATAAGGTACTTAGTTACGGAGTAGCCTACCTATAAACACGACGCTATATACTAAGCGTCTACTCTCGACTAAGGCTACACTGTTCTTAGACGATAGTGCTATTAGTATAAGTAGTAACGAGGGACCTCCTAGTAGTAGGAACCGTTTAGGGCTAGACGGCGATAATTTAGGGGATTAGGAAGAAAGGTAAGTCTACGAGACTATTATAAGCGTAGGTGCTAACCGTAGAAACAGCGAGGTAGACGAGAGGGAAGAGGAACAAGGGTGTAACACTAGAAACGAGGCTAGGTAGGGGCGCTCTTAAGTGCATACGTAGCTCAAACGTAGGCTAATAATGCGACAGCGGGTGCTATAGTAGTAGCGCGGATGTTAAAACGACGGGGAAAAGGTACGAGTCGTATACCGGATATAGTATTTAGCTAACGTTTCGGTATAGCAACAACGCCGCCGTAGAGCAAACCCTATCGACGAGCAAAAGGTATAGTTCTAGGAGCGTAGACGACGGTATCTAGCTAACGTATTAATGTAGTAGTAGCGCGACTACTAGACCGACTCCGGCGGCGGGCGAAAGGTACGAGTAATACGATACTATTCGTATTACGGAGGCTAATATAGTAGTGTAGTAACGTTACGGGAGTATACTACCTAAAGAACGAACAGTTCGACCTATTAAGGACGACGTGGGCGGAGTTGGAGAACCTACTTATAAGTAAGATCGGTATAGAACGAGGCGAGCGGCTCTAGTAGTACAACATATAGACCCGGAAGAGTGCTATAAAGGGCAGTAAATAGAACAATACTAACGGAAAGAAACCGTTCGACGAGGAAAAATAGAAGTCTTTATATAGCAGCAGTTTTGCTACTAGCTAGGCGCGGAAGTTGAATCGGGTACGTGTTATATACGAAGACTACGAGGGTAGCGAGGACGATAGCTAGAAAGATAGTATATACGTCTCGAACTAATTTATTTTGCTATAATGTTCTTAACGCGCTATAGAGACGTGTCTTTAGTCGTCTAGCTAATAATACGAGCGTAGGTTTAACGATAGATATATAGGAAATAGTGCGTTACTCGGCTTTAAGTATAGTAGCAAGTTTCTACGGAACAGTATGCACGCATCTTAAAAGACCGGATGCGTACCTTGTAAATAAAGTAGATTAACTTAGATCTAAGTTAAGCATAACTAAGATGGAAATGTTTAATAGGTACTAAGAGAGGTTTAAGCGAAAGTATGCTACATATTACGATTATGCCTAGAGAGGGCAACGGCTGTTCTAATAGGCAATGTAGGAGTAGACGAAGATAAAGAAGGCTCTACGTGCAAGGTTAAGAAGCGATATCCGAAAAACCCGGAAGGTACGAGTAGAACGCGAGGTTCTTATCGATATATATAGGCGCGAGCGACGCGAGGAGCGCGAGGATACCGAGGTCCTCGCGCTCCTCAGGATTTTTTTTTTCGTAACGTACGTAGTCTCTACGTAACCTAAGGGAAATCTATTCCCGATCGGGCGTTAGGTATAGGGTATCGGGCGTTAGGTATTAGGTATTAGGCGTCGGCCGTCGGGCGTCGGGTAGTAAAGCCGGCTAGCCTTAGGCACTAGCCTCTAATAATATCCCCCCCTCCCCCCAACCCCCCTTCGCGTCCCTCTAGTTATAAAATTAACTAAACTATCGAACTCGTCGTAAAATTTTGTTCCCCTAAGGAAAAATTTCCGTTACCTCCTATCCTACTAATCTTATACCTAGCTACTTATCGTAGCTATAACCTAGCCTACTTAGCTATCTAGCTTCTAGCTAAAGTTAAGGTACAAAAGCAACTAAAATTCTACCGTGCTTATATCTATAGTTCTTAAGACGCCTTATATAACCTACTAGTCGATAACGTCCGGGCCTAAGCGATATAGGCTAATAGATATAGTAGCATAACGGCTAGCTATTTAGGGCCCCTTCGTAAAGCAGTTCGGCTAAGCCTCGTTAGGTAGTAGGGTTATGCTCTATATGTTACTATATACGCTATTACGATATACGGGACCTCTATTCTATAATTCTCCTCTTAAACTTATAGGTTTAGTCCGGTCGGTGCTTAGTAGAAGTTCTAAAAGAAGATACGGTTTACTATAAGTTTAGGCCCTAAAGGCTATAGATTTACCGAAATTTTTAACTAAGGAGCGTAAGATAGAGCCGGATCGGGTATACTACGTATATACGCGGTGCCGTAGTTTTATATCGTACGATAGATAAAGAGGTATCTAGTAGTCGTATCTAGTACTATCTCCGAAGTAAAAGAAACAGCCCGTCTAGAAATACGGACTAAGGAGTCTATCGGTATATAGTTTAAGGTCGTATAGGACTATCTACTATGTTCGCGTCTCCGTAAAGAGCTTTAAAGCGTTCTAGCGCGATCGTGTCCTTAAACTCTCGTAACGGTTCCTAAGTAGAATAGTCGTAACCGACCTACTTAATAAGAGTCTCGCGCCGGTAACCGTAGCCTACTCGCCTAGTACGATAGTAGAGAAGCGACTCGACACCGTACTCCTTATCCCTAGTATCGTTAAGTATAGTAGCGGGCTACGTATCCGTAACGACCTAAGAAGGAAGCGTATCGTCGCTTATAAGAGGTAGGAGAGAAGTATAGAACTTTAGGTAAATACCGCGAGGAACGTCTAATTCGATAAAGTAAGGCGAGTTCTTAAAGGTACGGATAACTATATACTTTGCGTAGATCTAGTCGAGCTTCTTAGTAGGACGGTCCGTCCTAATATTACTAAGTAAGAGCTAGACTTTATCGCTAACCGCGTACCGCGTAGTAACGTTCCGTAATCGATTTATATAGCATTCCTACTACTACTACGTAATAGCTAAGGTAGAACTAGCGAATTCCTAGGCGCGCTAAAGCTTCGTAACGATATATACGCCTTCCTTCTATAGGTTCCAAGGGTTATCGATAGGGTCGGTAATAGTCTCGATTGTACGAGGGTAGTATCTATATATAAGGAAAAACGGTAAGACCTAGGTAGTAGACGGGACGCGGGAATCTAAGGTAATCTACGTAAGCGAGAGCTACTCGCCCTAGTCGCCCTAATTATAACTAATAAAGGCCCGTAAATAAGTCTCGACTTCCTAATTCCGTCGCTCGGTAGAACCGTCCGTTTTAGGGTAGTACGCTATAGAGAGGCGTCGAACGATTCTAAGACGTTAGTAAATCTCCTTCTAGAGTACGTTAACGAACTAAACGCCTCGATCCGATATAATACCTATAGGGAGCTAGTATATACCGATATAACGATCGATTAGGAGCGTTATAATCCCCTTAGCGTCGAACTAGCTAGGAGGAACCCGTAATAGTATCGTACCTTTCCTAAGACGGTCTATAATAATAAGAAGAATAGTTATACTATCCCTCTCGTTAGGCGCGAGGTCTATAATAAAGTCTATCGATACCTCTATCTAAATCTATTCCGGGATCGGTAAGGGACGTAAGAGTCCGCGGCGTTTCTCCCTCTAGATAGTCGTCTATCTATAAGTAGCGTAATTCTATATAAAGCGACGTACTTCCGCGTTTATACCTAGCTAAAAGAACTACCGAGAAAGGAAGTCGATCGTAGCATCCCGTCCGGCATGCCCTCTAAGTATAGAGTTATATGTTGTCTAAATAACTCTCGTAGTAAGAGGTTCGAAAAGCGGTAACTAAATACGTTCGCGAAAACGAAGGAACCCGTTCTATATATCGTACTCCCCTATCGAGAGCTTAAGCTTAAGCTCCGATAGAAATACTCGTTATCCTTATTCGATAGCTTCGAGTACCCGTAAGTAGTCGTTACCGTATAGTAAAGAGAAAGCGTCGCTCTAGAGCTATAATAGCTTAGTATCGTCCGGAAAAGAAGAAGTAGGCGTAGAGATCGTAGTAGGGAAGGCCTTTAGGCTAGGGTCGAGAAGGATCCCTTCTCGACTCTAGAGCCTACTATCGGAATTGTCTTTCGGTACGTCCTATTCCCGGCGGGAAAGTGCGTCGGGAATAGTAGCCTCTCGTCTAGGCCGATATACTAATAATGTATAGAAGGGGGTAAGGAACTCGCTCTAGCGAATTTGCCGTTCGTTAAGAGACTTCTTAATAAAGAAGGGCTCGAGGTTCTTATAATCTATAAGAACCTTGAATTCGTACCGAAGTCCGCGTAGCTCTAAGTTCTATTCCTTAAGGCACTTAATAATAGCTAAGAGCTCCTTATTATAGATATCGTAGTTAATCTCTACGAGAGTATATCGTTGCGAAAAGAACGCTATAGGTCGCTAGGTCCGTAAAGTCGTATTAAATTAGTATAGTACGCTACTAGTAGCCTAACCCGAAGAGTCGGGCTCTACTTATATCTTCCTATCGGGATCGTAGCTAGCGAGAACCGGACTATAGATAAAAGCGTCCTTAATCGCCTCGAAAGCTTTTATAAGAAGTATAAAGATATCGCAGTATATAGAACGCTAGCTAGTAATCCTACTAGTAATAAAACTAATTCTTACTGTTATTAAGTTATATATGCGTGCCTCCTAATATACGACTATGCGTTACGTAAGCGGCATTCGCCGCTACGCTCGGCGTCGTATTATCTAGTAACCTTACCTAAGGTCTAGAGCTAGGCTATGCCTTAGCTTTCCCTAACAATTACCTCCCTCCTCTAAAGGAGACGTCTCGGCTCCTACGACCGTCTTACGTTCGGCCTACCGAGCGTAGGCCTAGTCTTTATCCGGGGCTACTTTCTTTATTAACTTCTTAATATAGCGTTTATATCGCAACGCGCCCTTTATTTACGTATATTAATTGTTGCTTACGCCTCTACTACTAGTAGCTATATTTTAGCGGGTTCTTTATAGTTAAGGGTAACTGCTTATAGGTAGGTGTTATTAATGTTTTCGCTCGCAAAGTTTTCCTCTACTCTTCTTTAACTTTATTAATGCTCCTCTCCCGCGCCTAGTACTATAAACTCTAACGATACTTAAGCTCTCCGTAATCGCATTATACGCCTCTATAATCTCTTATTAAGAAGTAAGCTTCTAGCTTACGAGCCGCTTATTATATATATATATATATCGTAAGCACCTAGTAAGCGACTCGTAATGCCTCTACGAGTCTAGCGTATGCCGGCCGTTATACTAACTCTCCCTCCTCGTACTATCGAGGACCGCCGCGGTAAGGTAGTACCGATATACGAGCGCTACCTACGCTATACGTACGATAGTATGCCGGCTTCCCTCTTTCGATTCTTATAGGTATAGTAAGCTAACCGTATACGTATAGCTAACGAGTAGCCGTACGATAGCAATATAACCGCTAGTAATAAGCGTAAATACTAGCGTTATAAGAAGAACAACTATAGCTACGAGACTATTAAGCATCCGGACCTTAAGTTATAGGCGACTCGCCTACTAGAGCTCCGCGCGGAGCATAATAACTTCGTACTAGCCGATAGCAACGCGTAGTACCTCTAAGCGCGCCTAGAGTCGGTAGGTGCTAATATCGCCCGTACCCTTTAGATTAAGAAGGCGAATAGCGGGAAGTACGTAGGCGGGTTAGCGACCCCTTATAAAATAGGCGTAGGTAGGTTAGTAGGCGAAAGCTCCCGGCCTAACCTCCTTCTTACGTAGGGCGATACTGCTACTACTAATACTATATTCGAGCTCTAGTACGAGATAAGCTAGCTTCTCGCTTGCTTATCGATTGCTTTACTAATGCTTTTTATAGTCTCTCCGCCTATAGGGCGCTACTACACCTACTCTCTAGGTAGCCTCCGCCGCCTTCGCCTACAATAGTAGCACTTAGGTAGAGACCCTACCTTAGGGCTTCGAGGATATCGAGGTAGACAAGGAGGAGGAGGAGGATAATAATGCCTAAGCCGGGCGAATAGCCGGCTCTTCCTATGCTTCTAGGCTACTTACCGCTAGCGTTACGCCCGCTTATCGCGGCACTAGGGGGTTTTTTCCCTTTTAAATAAAGGCTTTTTT
>JALRMM010000715.1:0-11644 GCA_026122155.1 Zymoseptoria crescenta
TAGAATTATAAGAAGTATAAAGATATCGTAGTATATAGAACGCTAGCTAGTAATCCTACTAGTAATAAAACTAATTCTTACTATTGTTAAGTTACATATGCGTGCCTTATAATATACGACTATACGTTACGTAAGCGGCATTCGCTGCTACGCTCGGCGTCGTATTATCCACGTATCGTTAACGACCTTACCTAAGGTCTAGAGCTAGGCTATGCCTTAGCCTTCCTTAACATAAGGAGAGGCTAGATATATTATCGGGGCTATAGCGAGGTTAGGAGAAGTCTAAATCGGTATATACCGTAAGCGTATTACTAGTAGAACTACTAGGGTAAGGCGTATTCGGTCGACTAGACGTATTTAGTATAGTTTTTAATCGCTTTCGGAGTAAAAAAACGCGTATATACGTAGTAATAGGTATTTAACCGGCGTATAAGGGTTTTTACTATAAGATGTTAGCCGTCGGGGATAGGAAAAGGACTCTACTATTTCCTTACCTAAAAGTTAACGACAACCTTATATAAAGGTATAGAAACCGGCTTAGACCCTCTAGGCACTTTCCTCTTCCTATTGCTACTATTAGCTAAATTTAATGTAGATCCCTTATATATAAACAGACTTGCCCCGAAGGGGACCGGCTGAAAACTCTGTCGCCGAAGGCGACAGGCTAGGCCTGTCGATTCGAGCCTAAGGCGAGAATAAAAGTGCACAGAGCGGTTCTGATCCACATGAGATAGCGAAGAGACACGATCGAGGCCGTCGATAATGCGGGGATCACCCGTCAAGATATACCCACGATGCCCCTCCTCAAGAATCGCCCCTCGGCTGCCCCACTTTCGCTGTCCATCTCAGTTGCCTGCCCTCTTGCCAACAACATCAACAGTCAACGAACAACAACCACCCCATATTGATTTGACATCCGGCCTTCGAACTCGTATCACCGTGTCTTGACTGGGACTGAAGCAACGCGGTTGAGCAGATTCAAACCCAACACCGCATCCATCTACTTCCTACCTACCTCCACTTGTGCTCAATCACGATGCCGAAAATGCTCAGGATAGAATGTAGCGGCACACCGTACGAGGTAATCGAACAAGACGCACCTCACACAGAAGTACCATGCTCATGTCAGCGCAGATCGGCCTCCAACACGGCCAAGAAGCCCGCGTCCAAATCTCCCGCAGCATAATGTTCTACGCCGACCTCTTCCTCAAAGAAGCCAAACTAGACTGGTACCAAGTCCAATCCCTCGCCATGAAATTCGAACCCGTGATCCGGGAGAAATGGCCCGCCTACATGCAAGAAATGCGCGGCATCGCCGACGGCACCGATCTCGGCGTCGAAGACATCATCGCCATCAATGTCCGGACGGAGATTGCATTCGGTGCGTTTTCCGACGGATGCACGGCGTTGTCGTGGAAGACGGACGGGCACTCGTGGCTGGCGCAGAATTGGGATTGGAATGAGGCGCAAAAGAGGAATTTGGTGTTTTTGAGTATTGAGCAGACGGGGATGCCGAGGATTAAGATGATTACGGAGGCGGGGTTGATTGGTAAGATAGGATTGAATGATCGGGGTGTTGGGGTGTGTTTGAATGCGATCAAGGCGAAGGGGATGGATGCTACGAGGCTGCCTTGTCATTTGGGGTTGAGGATGGTGTTGGAGAGTTCGAGTCGGGCGGAGGCGGTGCAGAAGTTGGAGGAGTTTGGGATTGCGTCTGCGTGTCATATGTTGATTGCGGATGAGGATGGAGGTGTTGGTGTGGAGTGGAGTTCGACGGATGTGGCTACGCTTGAGATGAACGATGCTCGGCAGGTCTTCCATGCGAATCACTTTCTACTTGCACACGACGGCGTGGAGGATAAGAAGTGGTTGGAAGATTCCTCTTTTCGGACTAGGAGGATTGAGGAACTAGCAAACAAGGTCGAGGGTGAGCCGACTTATGAGAAGCTCTACGAGATCTTCTCGGACGAGGGCAATTTCCCGGGGAGTATCTGTCGGAAGATGGAGGGCAGGAGCCAGTCGGCAAGTCTGTTCAACATCGTGATGGATCTGAAGGCTAGAAGCGCAGAGGTCACGCTGGGCAGACCAACTGAGCCGGAGGAGATGATTAGTCTGTCATTTTAGGTCGTTGGCGATCAGCTTGTCAGCACGAATCGATTCAACTGTTAGACGAGAGTGAAGTAGAGCTGGTGGAGAGCTATGAACCTGCAACCCTAACCCTAACCACAAAGTTCGGGTGATTTTTTGACGCCTCGCTCAACAGAACTATCACAAATCCACATCCTCCCCTCGATAGTGATCTGCGACGATCCTGTATAGAAAACTCGGCGCACATCCACCCAAATTCGTAACGTAAAGGTCCACAAGATCTGCTCCCACATAATCGAAAACTGGGTTAACGACATCCACGCCACCCACCAAACCACCTTCCTCAAAACCAACGACCTTGCTCGGATCACCATACTCCAGAAGCTCGGCCGAGTCGAATGGGTATACCGGACTGAGCTTGTAGACTCCGCTGAGCACAACGACGGGGACGCGATGCATTTGCGCGGCTTGCGCAATAGCACTTGCACCGGCGGCAGCGATCAGGGAACCGTTGGCAAGAACGGTGTGAGGGGCGAGGACGACTTTGTTGATGCGCGACATGAGCGCGAAGACTGCCGTATCGGGAATGAGAATAACTTTGATGCCCATAGAAGTCAAAGGCTTCCAGCGATCCATGGAATCGTCTTCAGCTGATGCTGTGCTGCCGTTGACAATTGTGGCGTGCGTAGAAAGATGATCGTTGGGATATGCCTCTGCGTGGACGACAGTAAATGAGCGCTTACGTGCGGCCGCGGCCAGGAACTTTTGCACTGTTTGTGACGAGGTATGCGTGAGGATGATCTCGTTGGAGTGGATGTGGTCGAGAGCAGACTCGGCGATTTGCGTATCGACAATTTCCAATTCTTCGAGCAGTTCTTTGATGCCATCGATGACCTCTGCTTTGATGTCGAGCTTCTCGACTTTGGCTTCGGCTTGCTTTGGTGGTATGGGAGAGGCAGTGCCTGATGTAAGAGGAGACCCAGCATTAGATGAGAAGGCGCCAGGTTGTTGAAAAATGCCGAATAGCGATCCTGCGGGTGCTGGCATGGATGGACGCTGGGCATGATCCACAGCGCCATCTATGGAGGGAGGACCCGTGCTTTGTCGAGGCGGCGTTCCCTGTGGCAGCGGAGCGAATCCGGATGTTTTGGATGCGAAATTTGGTCGTTTGAATGATTCGCCGGTCACAGATGCTGGTGGCAGGCCTTCGTCGTGATCCTCGTTCTCTTCTGTGATTTCGCGCACGATACCAAGAATGCGACGCACGATATTACCCACGGCCATCTCACGCGGTTGAGCTGCCGTCAGTCTTCTACCGACTTGACGAACGCGCTGGATGAGAGTTTCAGCATCCTTCCACCGCTGTTCGCCGACCACGCGGAGGAGTAGCTGAGCAGTAGCGATTGCGCATGGTCGGGAGTTCTTAATTTGGCGGCGCTTGAGGAGGGAGATGAGGAGTTCGATCGAAGACTCAATGTCGCTGGACTTGTGTGATTTGAGGAATGTCGTCAAAGAGGGTGCCTGCGTGGCCGCGGCGGACGGCATGTCGGTGGTATTTCCTGGTGGTCTTGCGATATAACGTGTTCGTGAACAAGGTCGTGACTCCGAATTTCTTGCTCTCGAGATCAGAGAGAGATACTGGTCGCGATTCTGACAGCAGCCGAGGCAGGTCCAGGTGTTATGTCCAGCGCGTAGTTCTGATCCTCACTTCCAGCAGTAAGTCATCGTCTCAAGACGATGTATAGATGAGTTGATGTCGGTCTGCAGTTGTGAAGAAAGAAGACCATCTCTCGCTAGCTTCGTCGAGGTCTCGCCGCGCATCGGCCCGCTTTCTTTGATGTGACGTCCTCCAGCAGCTCGGCTGGTTCCACGTTGGATTGGATCAGCTGCATCGGACAACAACCTGCCACACTCGCTTTGTTCTTTCGTCTCTTCTTCTTCCTCCTCTTCTCCCTCGAGCCTCCTCGCCCGGCATCGCACTCTGGTCTCGGTCGCAGGACATGCTGCGGCAGCAATGAACAGCTTCAATCTCCTGTCGCGACTCAATACTCCTCCGCCCTCACCACCGCGGTCCCGAACTAGCTCGTCCGCCCATATTCCAGGCCTCCAATCCTCGGATGCGGACATCGGTTCGATATCGGAGAAGCTTGTCGGCGGAAAAGATGTGCACAACGCCGCAAGAGAGGATGAACAAACCCAGCAGGAGTACGTGGACGAGAAAACACCATTGCTGAAGAATGGCACCACCGCACCAGGCGAATCGGAGTTGCCGAGAAGATACGCGTGGTACGCGCCGAGGCGGATAGCGCATGCCGTGCTATATGGTGTGCACCTCCTCGTCCATACGGTGACTGCGCCAGGGAGATTTGTGGTCGCCTGCTTCTATGATGAACATGGTCGCTTCTCCACCATCATGCCGCTGCGCAAGTTCGCCAGCCTCGTGTCTCGGCGCAAGCGAAAAAAGCAGGTCCACACCGCGACGGGAGGAGACTCTTCATCAGACGATAAAGAACAGATAACCAAGAAGCACCACACCCGAAGATCACCCTCCGTGGACAGCATATCTTCGACAGGCTCCGATCCAGATCTGGAAGACAGCCCTGCCCGTCATACGCGATCAAGAACAGCCTCACTGTCTCCTGGACCAGCTGGAGAATCAAGTCGACCGCCACGTAAGAGCATAAGGATCAGGGTCGCCAATGACGAGGCACTGCGGAAACGCAAAGCGTCCAAAGCGGGCTCCGCTGGTCGACCCGGCTCGGCCGACAAAGACATCGCCCTTGTTGCCTCTGCGCTCAAGTCGCCTTCTTCAGCAGGAGCCTCTGCTAAACTAACGCGCTACCCCCGAGCACCTGCCACGCCACGACCTCTCGTCCCACGTCGTCAACCATCCTACACTCTCTCCTACTCCCCCGACACCCCCAAGAAAACACTGATCATCGACCTCGATGAGACATTAATTCACTCCATGGCGAAAGGCGGCCGGATGTCTACCGGCCACATGGTCGAAGTGCGCCTCTCCTACCCCACCTCAACATCAGCAAACTCCCCGCCCCTCGCATCTGGTGTTCCGATCCTCTACTACGTCCACGAACGTCCCGCATGTCACGAGTTTCTTCGCAAAGTCGCAAAATGGTACAACCTCATTGTCTTCACGGCCAGCGTGCAAGAGTATGCGGATCCTGTGATTGACTGGCTAGAGCGGGAGAGGAAGTATTTCTCAGGCAGGTATTATCGACAGCACTGCACGTATCGGAATGGAGCGTATATCAAGGACTTGGCTATGGTGGAGCCGGATTTGAGTCGGGTTGCGATTTTGGATAACAGTCCGATGAGCTACATCTTTCACGAGGGTGAGTCTCGCCGCTGAGATGACCGTATTGGAAGAGAGGAGCTGATGTGTGACGAGGCAGACAACGCTATTCCAATCGAAGGCTGGATCAGTGATCCGACCGACAACGATCTCTTGCATTTGATACCATTTCTGGAAGGATTGCAATATGTGACTGACGTGAGGGCATTGCTGGCGTTGAGGAGAGGAGAAGCTCAACAAGCGTAAAGATGAAGCACCTATGTCCGCATTGGCGTTAGCGACGGATTGCGCTCAAAGATGTGCCGAGCGCGAAGGAATTCGGCTGCGGTAGGATCTTGAGGACCATAATCTGCCCGCATAATCCCATGCCAGAAGTGAGAACACCATCGCAGGCGCCGAAGTTCATCATCACTTGTCCGAAACCTTCGTCGAAATCAGCACCGACGAGTCCTCAAGGGTCGAAAGGTCAGCCGCTGCGTCCACCCGCCGATAGCAATCATGAAAGTTTGCAGACGTTGGCTGGTCCGGAAGGCGGCATGTTTGGCGTGGAATGCAGATGCGCAGAATCCGGACAATATTCAGCCTGTGTACGAGTAGAAAGATCGCAGGAGAGCCGAGCACGAGTATAGGGGCATGGGACTTGAAGGGAGGGTACTTCAATGCTGACCCAACTGTTGACCGGGAAAGCTTCAGAGGTGAGGCGCGATACCCTGACCGCAGATGGACCAGCAGCTGGTACGAGTATTTATTAGACACGCGCGCAGTCAATCGCGCAAGTGCACGGTCCAAGAAGAAGGCGGACTCTAGCTCCGCTTACGAAGGCGTTGGAGCGAAGGAACCAATATACATTACGCAGAGCATGTACAAACATCATCAGCCTGATAAAGACAAGATCGAGCATCGTCTGCGATTTCCTTGTTCTCATTGGTTTGCTGGTAGATCTCTCGCACGGACATATCTGACTATAACAAGTCCAGAATCCCCTTGTCCGCATCACTCGCCAACAACTCGTACATGCCCTTTGGCATGATCGGCTTCCCGTTCTCGTCGGCGACGTACTTGAATGGCATGCTGATGCTCTCGTTGGGAAGGGGTTTGCCGTTGTCGTCGAGGATGTCGACGTCGGGACGGTCGACGTATTGGATTTCGCTGAGTTTGACTGGATTGTCGTTAGTCTTGACAGGAGGTCAATGCAGGGGCGGATTGGGAGCAGATTTACGCCCTTGCTGCACGACTATTCTGGTTGTTCTCACGGCTGTGTCAGTGGTCATTTGTTCGGGACCGAGACGGCGGCCGGGGAATCCGAGTTTTCGTAGGTCGCCGGTGCGGTCGCGGGGTGGGTCGTCGCCTGAGGTGTGTTATGAGCAGGCAGTACAATGGAGATCTCGTCTGTAAACGCGGGACACACTCACCTAGAATCCCCCCGAATAGAAAAGCGTCAAACAACTCTCCATCCTCTGGACTCAAATCCCGCTCCGCTTTCGGGTCGAGCAGACAGACTTTTTGTCGAGCTTCAGTGGTGGGGTAGACTGATTCGACGGTTCGTGAGGTTTTGCTGGTAGCTGGGACGTTGAGTTGTTTGGCGGCGTCAAAGGAGGGGGTTAAGCCGGAGAGGAGGAAGTGGGAGTTGGAGGCGAGGGATTCTTCGGAGATGGTGTTGTATTCGAGGCCTTGCCAGTCTTCGAGTTCGGGGTCGAGGTGTTCGACGATGAAGGTGTGTTTTGGGAGTTGTTGGGGATTGGCCATTGTGTGTGGTTTGAGGAGCGTCTTTGATTGGAGGTGTGTTGATGTTCTTAGCGCGAAGCGTTGTTGATATCCGCTTCCGCCAATTCACGATTGATAGATGTCGTCGAACTTTTTTATGCAGGCTGGAACAAGGACATGGTTTAGGAAGCGGATGAGCCGAGAGTCTAAATGAAGAGCTTAATTGAGGTGTGCTTTGAATATGTGTCGTCTAATTCGCCAATGCTCGATTCCACTGCCGAGGACGGCGATTCCTATTGCGCTACTTTTCGTATAGTCGACATTGTTCTGTACATCTCTCCTCCGACAACATTCGCTATTTCCCCACAACATGTTGGCCGCGAGGAGAATAGCAGCGCCGCACGGTCGGTCGACTCTTCTATCACTGCCCGCCCCTCTCCGGCAACAAGTCCAACGAAGTCTCGCAACCGCCGCCGACCAATCCTCCACGCCCGCCGCCAGCGATGTCGCTTCACGCACTCCTCCATACCCCAAACTCCTCAAGCGACTCTCCGCCGTGCGACGAATCCTCCCATCCCGACCTCTGACTCTCTCCGAGAAGATACTCTTCTCCCATCTCGACAACCCTGAAGAGTCTCTCCTGGAGGGCACGAACAATGGCTCGGACATCCGCAGCAATGCGACTCTCAAGCTCAAGCCCGATCGAGTCGCCATGCAAGACGCGAGTGCACAGATGGCGTTGCTACAGTTCATGAGCTGTGGAATGCCTACAACAGCGGTGCCAGCTTCGATCCACTGCGACCACATGATTGTTGGTGAGATGGGAGCCGACCTGGATCTGCCAAACAGCATCAAGGGCAACAAGGAGGTTTACGACTTTTTGGAGAGTGCTGGAAAGAGATATGGTATTGAGTTCTGGCCGCCGGGTGCGGGCATCATTCATCAGACTGTCCTTGAGAACTACGCTGCACCTGGCTTGATGATGCTGGGCACGGACAGCCACACCCCGAATGGAGGAGGTTTGGGTGCCATTGCGATTGGTGTGGGTGGAGCTGATGCTGTCGATGCTCTGGTCGATGCTCCGTGGGAGTTGAAGGCGCCGAAGATTCGGGGAGTGCGATTGGAAGGCCAGCTGAGCGGATGGGCGACACCGAAGGATGTCATTCTTGCTCTGGCGGGCAAGTTGACGGTACGAGGTGGAACTGGATACATCACCGAGTACTTTGGACCTGGTGTCGCGACGTTGAGCTGCACGGGCATGGCTACTATTTGCAACATGGGGTGGGTTCTTCACTGTCACGGCTGTTCGATCTTCTTTGCTAACATACTCTTTTCAGCGCCGAAATTGGAGCCACCACATCGATCTTCCCTTATACATCTTCATCCCACGGTCCATATCTCAGGTCTACACACCGAGGCTCTATTGCGGAACAGGCCGATGCCATCGCCTCCTCCCCTGGCCCTCACAACCTCCTCGCCGCCGACTCCGACTGCCAATACGATGATGTTGTGACGATCAATCTGTCTGATCTCGAGCCACACATCAACGGCCCTTTCACTCCAGATCTCTCTACGCCACTGTCCATGTTCAAGGACACCGTTGAGAAGAACCAGTGGCCGAAGACTTTTGGCGCGGGACTGATTGGTAGCTGCACGAACAGTTCATACGCCGACATGACTCGCTGCGAATCTCTTGTCCAGCAAGCATCTGCCGCCGGACTCAAGCCAAAGGCCGACTTCTTCATCACTCCTGGCTCTGAGCAAATTCGTGCAACCCTCGCACGGGACGACACCCTGGACACCTTTACTGAAGCTGGCGGACTCGTTCTTGCAAATGCCTGTGGACCTTGCATCGGCCAGTGGAGCCGTACCGATGGCGTGAAGAAGGGGGAGAACAACGCCATCTTCAGCTCCTACAACCGCAACTTTCCCGCGCGCAACGACGGCAACGCCAAGACGATGAACTTCCTCGCCTCTCCTGAGCTGGTCACTGCCATGTCCTACGCCGGCCGGACCGACTTCAACCCAATCACCGACTCTCTCACCACACCCAGCGGTGAGACCTTCAAATTCGACCCACCCACCGGCATCGACCTGCCATCTGCAGGCTTCGCCAGTGGTAACCCCCTCTTCCGCCCAACCCCTCCGATTCCCAACGCCGAAGTCTCCGTCGCCGTCTCTCCCACCAGCACCCGTCTCGCCCTCCTCGAACCCTTCGAGCCCTTCCCCGACTCCGACCTCCAAGGCCTCAAAGTCCTCGCCAAAGTCAAGGGTCAATGCACAACCGACACCATCTCCGCCGCCGGTCCCTGGCTGAAGTACAAAGGCCACCTCCCCAACATCTCCGAAAACACCCTCATCGGCGCCCTCTCCGCCGACACGAACGAAGTCAACTCCGTCCGCGACGTCGACGGCAGCGTGCACACCATCCCCGAACTCGCCTCGAAATGGAAGTCTCAAGGTCAAAGCTGGCTCGTCGTCGCGGAACACAACTACGGCGAGGGCTCCGCGCGCGAACACGCGGCTCTGCAACCGAGGTACCTCGGTGGCAAGATCATTCTCACGAAATCTTTCGCCAGGATCCACGAGACGAATTTGAAGAAGCAGGGTGTCGTGCCGTTGACGTTTGCGGATGAGAAGGATTATGATCTCTTCGAGGGTTGCGATGAGGTTAGTACGGAGGGATTGAGGGATGTGTTGGAAGGTGGGGAGGGCGATGTGGTGTTGGTGGTGAAGAAGAGGAGTGGTCAGACACATCGGGTCAGGGTGAAGCATACGATGAGTAAGGATCAGAGGGGGTTCATTTTGGCGGGGAGTGCGTTGAATTTGTTGGCGAAGAAGGGGGCGGGGAAGGCGTAGAATGGAGTTGTGTAAGGAAGGTAGGTGTAGTGGGGAAATGAGAGGGATAGAGCTGTACAGTACACTGCTCGTGAGTCAAACAAAATCTGTCTTCATATCGCATCTTTGGGTCAGTGTCTTTCACGTCTGCATGCCGCTTCTGCCAGGCGCTTCCTTAGTCTCGGATGATGGAACTCCACACTCTGAAAAGTATCTTGATAACGCAAAGCTGGCGCGAGTCTCACTGCCATTCATCATGTCTACGCCATACGCCAGCGCCATAGTCTCGCTGTGTCGTCACGGCCGTCACTCAGCGTCCTCCTAACATCCTACTCGCATAGTTTCGTCCGTCCCGCGTCCTTTGGCTGCCACATACCCATCTCCTTCAAAGCACCCGCAAGTCCCAAAACCCTGTCATCATTGAAGCAAAAATCTGCCGTATCAAATGTCCCGATTGTCCGCCCCATCCATCGATCGTCTCCGACATCTCTTCCATCACTGCCCTATCGTCACACCCTTGTCCTCCGCATGCTGCACCTGTGCGTCCGTCGCACCGCTGCGGTCGGTATCCTCCTGCTCATCCACGCTCATGCCTCGGTGCAGAATCGACGCCTCTTTGACGGGACTGCCGGATTGCAGGCCGCCGGGAGTTCCGGGGTGCAGCACCGGTGCGCCGACGCCGCTGGGGCCGGAGAAGGAGCCGCGTTGGCCGTCGGGTGGGGTGCTGCCGGAGGGTGGGCCCGAGGAGGAGGTGCCGGAGGAGTTGGACTGGGTTTGGGAGAGGTGGGGGATGTTTTCTGGTCTTGGGGTGAGGTTGTTAGATTGGGCATGTCGTTGAGGGAAGTGGTGGGGTCTTACGTGGGGTGCTCGCGTCCCAGGCCGCCGCCGAGAGCGCTGGTGTCTGCTTTGCCGGCTTTGGAGAGCGCGTAGTCGCCCGAGTCGAAGTACTTGCGCTCGGAGAGTTTCTTGGTCAGGAGGTCTCTCTTGTTGGGAAGCTTGCCGTATAGGCGGAATAATTTCTGTTCTTCTTCGTTCAGGCTCTAGGTAGAGGGATCATGGTTAGTAGGAGCTCGCAGAATGTTTGACGCATATTAGAGAAGCAGGCTAGATGATGTGCATACATTGATGTCCACCTTGTTCTTCTGGTGAGGGTTGAGAGCCATCTTTCGAGTCTCCTATCGCTTGACAGTGCTGTTTGAAATGTAGCGTCGACGGAGCCCCGCTCCAAAAGCTGTCAAACTTCTCGCTTTCTTCGTGTGTGTTCTTCACACAAGATCCACTTCAAAGCAACGGCTTTGATGCTCAGCGTTCGCTCGGCGGGCTGCAGAGTTGCCTGCGGACGTCTTCAATGCTTGCGTAAAGGAAACTCCAAGAGCTGATGGCTTTGTTCCTGGCGAGCAGTCGGGCGGCAATTGGACGCGGGTCGTGGCTCTTTTCGCGACTGGCGTAGCGGAGAGTTTGAATGCGGTATTTGATCGAGGGAATGGCGGTTCAGGAGGTGATGTTGTGTTTGGAGGGCCGGCGGAGGTGGTACCAGAGCTCTGCTTTCCCCGTGATCAGTGATGTCGGGACTCGGGACCGACCGCATCTACCGTCGGGAGTTCGAATTCCGCATTTCCCGATTTCCGAAAACGCGATCCTCCGTTAGCGCGATTTTCGTAGATATAAAGAGATCCTCACGAGTTCATTCGGGTGTATTCT
>JALRMM010000716.1:0-11626 GCA_026122155.1 Zymoseptoria crescenta
ACCGGCCTCGTAGTTACCTCGTAGTCGACTTGCGCGACTTGCTAGACTCGGCCGACTTACTAGTAACTCGCTAGTAACTTAGGTGCGACTCGCTAGGCTTGTACGCGACTTGCTAGCCTTGCCCGCGACTCGCAAAATCGCTAGACTCGCGTTTTGGATTTTCGTGACGTAGTAACTTATGCGTAGAGCTCCTACTAGCCTATAGGGCTAATATTATATACTCGGGCCCCGGCTAAGATGCAAATGCCCGTAAGTAGCTTATTGCTACATACGACTCCCTACCGTAAGTCTATTTAGCTCTACTCTGAATTAAAGTCGTAGTCGTAGTCGTAGTCGTAGTCGTAGTACTAATATGTATATAGAACTACGGAGTATTAGGACGAGCTCGGCCGCGAGCACTTTAAGGTCTTAGTTAAAGGACTAAAAGGCAAGGGTAGCCGCAAGCGCTAGGTAAGTATTTATCCTACTAACAATCGTTAATGCTAAGTCGTAGCTTTGGACCAACTACTAATATATATATGTATATATAGGCACCCGATCTCTCTACGTAGGAGCGAGTTAAAGCTCGTAAGTATAAGATAGGCGCAAAGCCTAAAGGTCCCGCTACTACTCCGGCTCCTACTTCGGCCGAGTAATTTTTTTTTTCTTCGCGTTCTGCTGCTACTACTACTAGGTATGCCCTCGGGCCAAAAGTTCTTGTTTTATCGCGGCGGCGTTCGGTGTTTTCTATAGGCTAGAGGCTAGACAATACTCTCGGTAAGAGAATAGCTTCGGCTAGTAATGCTAAATAAATAAAATAAATGTTTACGATACGATCTACTAACTCCTTAGCTTCTTAATCTATCGAGCACTCGGTTAGTATCCAGCTAACGATTTAATAGTAGCCGGCCGACGTTTCTATAGGAGCTAAGCCCTCTACAACTCCTTAAGCGATAAAGCACCGAGCGATAAGTATAAGTCTATAGCTAGATTATTAGAAGAGAATAACACGGCTAACACTACTATAAATGCATTATCTGTCTCCGTATGCTACCGATATACAGTAAAGCTTGTGTCCTTATAGCGAGCATAGCGCTAACACACACCGTCGATAGTATACTTACTTAATACGGACGACGTCCGAACGGAGTTGGATCTATATAAGATGCTAGCCCTCTTTGCAACTAAATTCGATCGGGCTCTAATTTAAGTTCGACATTACCTCCTACGGCATTACCTCCTACGATATTACCTCCTACTCTAATATTACCTCTATCTCCGACATCTCCGATATCTCCTACTCCGATCTATACCGTTGTCCCGCACCTACTATCTACTACTCGCTGCCCTCTCGATCCGATTAAATTAGCTGCTATCTATTAGGGAACTCGATTGCCGCTGCTAAAGCTAACCTCTTATTAGCTTATTAAATAGCTACAACAAATGTACGGTTAGCTAACCTTACCGCTAGCACCGTCCTACCCTCTACGCTACCGCCTCCCGCCGTCCCGCCCTCCTACTATTATTATACCTTTATACTCTAAACAGTTCCCCTTCGCGCGTCTAATAGGGTAGCATAGTCGAGGGGCTAGTGCGCTTGAAATAGGTCTGCCGGCCTATAATAGTTTGCTATACTATCGGCGGTTCGATTTACTCTAGGCAAGTAAGTTTAACATACTTAACCTAGATAGCTCTCGGTAATTAGCTATAGGAAGCGGTTAGTAGCTACTATACTATACGGTATAGCCTCCTAATTGCACCCTACCTATACTCGTAGAAGGCTAGTAGTAGGTTGAAGCCCTTCGTTAGTTTAATCCCAACCCTAGTAGGAGGTTTAAGTCCTTCGTTAGTTTAATCCTATTATTTACTTTAACATTTATCTTAGGTAACCTTCAAACGGCTTATAGCTCCTATTTTGCGGCCTATTTATTGCGAGACCATTAGGTCGTAAGTATTAAGGGCAACTTAGTCTATATAACGGTTAATTAGTCGGTATGTTGCCGGACCTTCGGTCTATAGTCTACATTAAATTCAACTAAGCTTGTAATCGAGAAACCGTCCTCGGGGAGACGGTAGCTACTTCCCTCCGGGGTTAATATTTTGCTTAGACTTTGGACTTTATCGTTTTTAAACACGTAAGGAAGGACTTTACTGTTTTCGAGCATATAAGGAAGGACTTTATCGTTTTTAGCTCTGTTTTGAGATTTCAACTTTATTTTAGCTAGAGGGACTTAGTCGTTTTTAATTTTATTTCGGCTAGAGGGACTTAGCCGTTTTTAATTTCTTCTAGAGAGTAAAGGAGATAGGACAAGGGATGCATAATATAAAGTAAGATAAGGTAAAGTAAAGTCGAGCAGGAGCTACGATAATGCTAAGGATTCCTATTGCAATTTAGTTGCAAGTTATAGTCTAGCCCTTACAACTAAATTGTAATAGGAGAAAACTAACAATAGGAAGAAAAGACCGATTAGTAGCGTTTGTTGTCGTCGCCTCGTCCCTTATTTAAATTCCGAGCTCCTCGTCCTTCGAATAACATTACTACTACTACTACTACTACTACTACCACTACTACGCTACCGATCTATCCGTATATACACTACTACTAAGGTCTAGCGTAGTTTTTTTTTTTCCTTTTTTATTATTACTACTAGGCTATAATAGGTAGCCCTCCCGGTCTCTTTATAGTGCGCCGCGTAGTAAGTCTTACTTGGACTTTATTTAGTTGCAACTTGCAGACAGGCTATAGGCATAGGCTAATATATAAGTAGGACATCTTCTTCGACGACGTCGCCCTTTAGGCCGCTCGTAAGAGGGAAGATATAATTTCGATAAACAGCAATCTATCGCACGATGTAGGTAATTAACACATACTATAGCCGCCCGTATAGCCGCCTCTACTACTCGCTAGTCTCCTCGGTATGTTAACTCCTTAGCTTGTTCCTCGAAGGTATCGCTTATATAATATATAATAGTCCTCGTCGCTCTCGCGCGCGCGCTACGGCCGCTACTCTACTACTACTACTACTACTACTACTACTACTACTATTACCGTAGGAAGAAGAGGAGGAAGAAGAAGAGAAGGAGGAAGTGCGCCCGGCCCGTATAGCCTCGAACGACGACTTGTGAGTTTAATACTACGAAAGGCGACTAGGCTTTATAATAGATTAGTAGATAGCTTCTAATACATATATATAGTAGCGATAATAGCCCTACGCTACTATAAGATAGCGACGACGACGACGACGAAGACGACTAGTAAGTCCAATCTAATCCACTTTAACTACGAGACTTTAACTACGGGATTATAGACAACGGCTAACATATATCTAGTATGCCCGCAACTCCTACTACTACTACTACTACTACGACTCCCTCCGCGTAAGTAACTCGCTATCTATGTTGCGAGGTTTAAGCAGACTCTAACATATATATATAGCACTACCCCGACCTCTCGCGCGCGTAGCCGTCCGCCGGGCTCCGGTACCCCTTTCGTTTTCTATTAGCTATAGGCCGTTAATCGGTAGTAGTCGGTGTCGGCGCTAGTCTAGGCTTCGGCTAGCCGTAGTAACTGTTACCGGTTTACCGTAAGTCTAACCTCGATGTTTTATTTGTAAAGAAGAGCTTCCGCTAACTCGTATAGAATACCGGTAACGCGATAGAGCTAGGCGCTACGCACGCTAGCGGTCCCTATGCCGGCTATGTCCGGCACTTCGGTACTACTACTACTACTAAGTGTTTAGTCGGCCCTCGGGCTACCCGCCGTGCTCCTAAGTACGGTAGTTACCTATAGGTGCGTAGCCTTTGCGCCTAAAAATTTCTTTATTTAGTTAGTGCTTAGTCTAGCTAGCGGCTACGAGCTGCTAGGCCTTATGCCCTTAATAAAATAGTTATACCTCTCCGCATTGTTCCTTTGTCCTAACTTCCTCTTAGCTCTTAAACTATAACTTTGTCTAAGGTCAAACTTTTCTCCTTGGATTCTATTATAAAGCCGGTGTCTAGCCTTATAACTGAATTTATAAAGTCGAATTTGACTTTAGCGTAACTTTTAGCTTGTTTTCTACGGGTGCCTGCCTCCTTCCTTCTCGTTTTTACGAATAGCAAACCTCGCATCTTGTTTCTTCCTCCTTTACTAAATTACTAACTTTATTATCCTTATCCTTATACATCCCGAACAATCTTATTAACCTCTTTACAACCGCACCCTTCTCTTGCTACGTAACTGTAACACTACCTAGCTATACACTTAAGATCCTGCGCCGCTAGCTTTAGCATCTACGCAAGCATATCGGCACTACCTAGACGAGGACATAGACGTGGACGTAGACGTAGCGCTCTATAAGGCATATTTATCCCTAGCTACTCTAGTCGTGCTAGTAGTAGAGGTAGAGTACTATCTGCTACTAGTCCCTCTTAGTCTACTCTAGCGACTGGATCTGCACTAACCTAATCTACACTAACCTAATCTACGCTAACCTAGCCTCCTACGCCTACCGATACCACGACCTCTATATCTACCGGCGAGAAGCGTACGCGCGAAGATAGTCCCGATAATACTCTACTCGACGACGAGGATAATATTATTTAGTCGACTAAACAGGATAATAAAGAAGCCGACCTTAGTAAAGATGTAAGCTTACGTACTCGTATCGACTTAACGTCTACTAACAATGTCTAGGATCTAACTACTTTAACTACGCAACTCTCGTAGAACTAACTCGAGCTCGATAAGAGTCTAGTAGACCTTACCGATATAGTAGACTACGATAATTTGGAGGCCGATATCGAAAATAACGAGGATCTTACTATACCCGGAGCCGACAATGTCGACGAGGACGAGGCTACTACTCGAGCTGCTACTTAAGCTAGTACTTAAGCTGGTACTTAAGCTACTACCTAAGCCGATGTCGAGATAACCGGCTAAATACTTCCTCCCCCTACGCCTATCGGTAGACTATTACTATTCTAGCCGGATACATTAGCAGTCCTTAACTAGAAGTAGGGCTATAAGATTAAGGCTATCTCTAACGCGGAACTCTTAATAGTAGTCTAGGCTTAAGATACTAGTATATCTCGTACGGACTAGGAGGTCTTACGATAGATTATCGGCTAAGGCGTGCTTAATCTACCCGCTAACTAGCTCGCTAATCTTCCTCGCTCGATTAATACGTTAAAGCTTTACCTGAAATCTATATTGCTAGTAGAACTCGAGCTGCGCTTTAAAGATATTAATGTTAAGCTAGCTAAGCAGCTATCTTAAGCGGCTAGCTAGAAGGGCACTATAGATACTTCAACCGCGACACTCTTTTTCTTTAATCTCTAGGAGATTATCCGCCGAATCCTTATCTTAAACATCGATGCTTACTAGGGCATAGGCTACTTTACCGACCTGTCGAACGAGCTCTAGGAATCTATAGCCTAGAGCAGCTCTATTCGCACTACCTCCGGCGAGTTTGTACGCTACCCTATCGTCGAGGAGTCCGGAGGTTTAAGCGATAAAGACACTAACGCTCTACTAAAGGCGTTAAAGGTATATAGTAAGGCTCCTACCTAAGGCAAGCACCTACTATTCGATAATCGCAAGCCTAAGAAGTAGCGCAAGTCTAAGCATCCTCGTACTAATGCTAAGGCTAAAGCTACGGCTCCGAAGAAGATAATACTACTAACTATCGACTAGGAGCAGTTTATCGGTGTTCCGGGTAGTCCGATCTTCCCCTCTAACTTTATTAACTTCTCGTGTTACGACGCCGAATATAACTGCTACGGAGGTGTTACTAAGACATACATCGGCCGTGTACTAGCTATTAGCGTTAATAAGAGATCTACCCGCATAGCTCGGCATAATTTTCCCTTAGGCGAGGCCGTAGTTATTCGTATCCAGGAAGTCGTGGAGTACGCCGCTCTCCTATACTAGATCTAATAAGATCTCCTTAACGATAAGGACAGCGACTCGAACGTAATTAAGCTGTTGCCGAACGAGATGTTCCTACTAGAAGGCCTTGCCGAGTACAATATACTAGCCTCCGACATCGAGCTATATAAGCGTACTATCTATATATACTACGCCTTTAAGAGTAGAGTCGTAGTATTAGATTTAATCGACAACGTTAATTGAATTATCCGCCGCATCGTCTTAAGCGATATCCGTAGACCTGTTATTCGTCCTGTTTCCTAAGCCTACCTAATCCGTAGTAAGCTGGAAATTATACACTTCGGCCGCTAGTATCTACTCGATACGTTCGCCGACTAGGAGGTTATATATGCCCCGCTTATTAACTTCGACGACGGCTTTAGTCTCTACCGCAACAACTATCGGTCCTTAATAGGCATCTACTTTATGCTCGTAGGCCTAATAGCGCAAGAGCGTAACCGTATAGACAATATAATCTTAATAACCCTTAGCCCGTACGGGAGCAATATACTAGACGTAGTCGACGTAATCGGCGCTACTCTCCAATAGCTCGACGAGGGTATCTTAATAGATTTAGGCAAGGTCGACGTTAATAGCAATCCTATACTCGACGCTAGAGGCAATCCCGTTAAGACTATAGTCTACGCGCTAGTATTAATAATTATCGGGGATATGCTATAATAGTAAGAGAACTCCGGTATACTAAGCTAGCGCGCTATAGTTAGTTGTCGTTTCTACTTTACGAAGAACAATAAGCGTAGCAACCTCGACGAGTCGACGAAGACCTATTAAAGTAGCGCTTCCACTGTAAGAGTAGTTGATTCTAAGGAACGATGTTAGTGTTATTATATGCATTGTTCGTTGTTCTAAAAGGAAGCTAAAAAGAAGAAAGAAGGAACTATATATAGGTGCAGGTGAATGTTTGCCTAAGGCATAAACTTTCGACTATATTCTAAATTACCCCCTTCCTTCGCACTTCTTTAGCGCATTTTTGAGCGTAATAGTAGTAGTTCTAAGACTTGCGGAAACGACTTGTACGGATCCTAAAAACTCCAAAAACGTCGTAAAACCATTAGCTAATAAGAGGCCAGAGAACTCCTTTAGTTTCTGCACGTAACTTCTTGAAAATTCCTTATTCCTTCGTAGTAACCTCCTTAGTAAGGTCCGTAATGCCAATAAGCTAATAAAATTAATAGTGTTTTGGTGCGGTAAGGGCCTTAGTAAGGCTATTAGCGGCTTGTTGTTCGGTTGGCACCTATTAAAAGGTAACTTAATAGTTATTAACCTGCTCTCGGAGCTAGTAAAGACGGTTGTTTATGTGTTTTGTCCGTCTATCTACTCCACCGCGCTTAGTAAGAGCGATCTAGCTTATGTTGTCCGCCTTAATCGTTACTAGAGTTATTAATAGTTTCTTAATAACGCTAAACTCCGAGCACAGTGCTAAGAGATATGTAGCTTCTTAACAGGTAGGAACCGCGGCGTTCTACTTAGCCTCTATTAATAAGAGTGCTACCGTGCGCTACTTTACTAACTTCTATAAGATAAGAGAGTTATTAAGGTAAAATGCGTAGCTACTAGTAGACGTGCTGTCGTCGCGGTTATCTACGAAGCTACTATCGGTGTATCTAACTAGCTTAAGTTCCTTGCTCTTATCTATGCTCTTAATAGTAATACTATAACACCGCGTGCCCTTAAGATATCGGAGGACTCGCTTCGCCGCGTTAAGGTAATTAGTCGTTAGCTTAACTAGATAGCGTAAGAGTTGTACGACTACGAAGGTAATGTCCGCGCGCGTCTAAATCGATAGCTATATAAGGCGACCGATAAGTAATTAGTATTCGTTAAGGAGGTTGTCGCTCGGTTCGTAGTCGTCTTTAGCCTTAATAAGCTAAGTTCCTAGTGGAAGTAGTATATCGAGCGCCTTAAGGCTGTCTACGTTATAGCTATTAAGGAGTTAGTTAACGTATGCTTCTTAAGTAAGGTAGATAGCCTTTTTAGCGCGGTTGCGTGTAATATAACAACCAAGGTAAAATAATAGTTTACCAAGGCATTTTATCTTGAACTGTACGGTTAGCACCCCCTTAATTTCGATTATTGTAGTAGTTATTAGTACGGCCAAAATAAGGTCGTTAACGTAGACCGCTAGGATCGCCTTCGTAATGCGATGTTAGTAGATGCATAGATCTAAGAGTAGCGGTTTAAAGCCCTTTTCATCGAGGAAGAGCGTAAATTGCTATTACTACAGCATTAGTAACTGTTTGAGGCTATAGAGTAATTTCAGTAGAAGGCACACGAGCGGTTGTCCTTTATTATTATTATCGAACTAAACGAAGCTATAAGGCTGCTCCACAAAGATCGCGAACTCCTTTATTAGCGTGTTAAGAAACGTAGTAATAATGTCGTATTGCCGCGCTTCGAGGTCGTAGTAAGCAATAATAGTTATTAGCACCTTGAGTAATGCCGCCTTAGTAGTTGCTACATAGGTTTCTTTATAGTTAATGCCTTGTCGCTAACTAAATCCTTTAACTACCTATCGGCTCTTATAGATAAGCTTCTCGAGCGTTGTCGCCTTCTTAACCTTCTCTACCTATCGTCCCTTAAGGACCTTAGTGTTATAGTTTACCTTAAGACCGCTATCTTCAAGTGCGGTAATAGTGTCCTTCTTTAGCGGCTAGCTTACTAGTCGCTACGTGTTATTCTCGTAAAGGCTGTCTATCTCCTTCTGTCTCGCCGCCTACTATAATAGCGCTTCTTTAGGCGTATAAGATGCTAGGATCTTAGCGGTGTTAAGCGATTCGATAAGGTAAGTAAGTGCGCAATAAGGCTAGACGGAGGGTTTAGTATTAGCTAGTTAGCTCTTCTAGCTCTAATTGTCGAGAGCTTTCTATAAAGGTTGCCTAGTACGCGTGCCTTTGCGCTGTTTTAATAGTTCGTTCGGAGCGGTGTTCGCTAGCGGAGCGGTAGTCGCTAGTAGAGTGGTAGTCGCTAGTAGAGCAGTAGTCGTTAGCGGTGCTAGAGGTGTTAGTTCTATTGCAGTTCCACCCCCTAAAGTAATGCCTTTATTATCGCCGGTA
The DNA here is from genome assembly GCA_026122155.1 of Zymoseptoria crescenta. Taxonomy (NCBI): domain Eukaryota; kingdom Fungi; phylum Ascomycota; class Dothideomycetes; order Mycosphaerellales; family Mycosphaerellaceae; genus Zymoseptoria; species Zymoseptoria crescenta. The sequence goes on from JALRMM010000716.1 coordinate 8,962, forward strand.
ACTCCGACTAGTACGTAGTCCTTATTAGAGGTATCGAAGTGCGCTTCGTCGAATATAACGTTTACTAATCGCACTACCTTTCGCTCTAAGGGTAGGTAGACCTTGTAGATATTGTCTCCTTTAAACCCAACGAGTCTGCCGGTAGTCGCTCTATCTTCGAACTTGTTACCGCGCGCTACCTCTTAGTTAAGCACGAAGGTAGTGCAGCCGAAGATGCGAAGGTTTCCGATATATAGCTTGGTGCGCGGCTACTTGAAGTGTTTAGCTAGCACTTGATATAGTAACTTCCCTTTTAGTACTAGTAATAGCGTCCTCTTAATAAGGTAGACTGCTGCTTTAATTGCTAATTGCTAGTGCGCCTTACCGAGCTTTCCACCGCTTAAGAGCTTTCGAGCTAGCACATAGACGAGGTGGTTTAAGACCTTAATTCGTCTATTGCTCTCGGAGTTCTTTAGTATAGTAATAATTAGTTTAATGCTATAGTTAGCGTAGAAGTTGACTAGCCTGTTTCTACCGAACTTACGACCTCTATTAATATAAAGAGTCTAGATGCTTCTTCCTATATAATTCTTTACCTAGGCGTTAAGGTCTTAAATAGACTTGAATGCACCGTCCTTTATAGGGTGGAAGGCTACTCGTAGTGCTTTTAATAAGGCGTATGCTATGTTAGTGAAGTACTTCTTAGTTAGTCTAGTGTCGCTACTTACGGTAACGACGTCTACGTTCTAGTAAGTAAGCGGTAGCTTGCTATTACTATCGGATTAAACGCGGCTCTTAATGCGCTTTGCATCTAATTTCCTACAGTTATAGCAGGTGTCGAGTTCCTCCGAGCCCTTAATAATTATGCCTTCGGTGCCCTTCTTAATAAGGTCCACCTTCCCTTTAGGGAAATAGCCGAAGCGGTTATGCTAAACCTATACGCTCTTCTTTAATAGATAGAGGACATAAGAGCTAGCATTAGCTTGCTCTGCGAGCACTAGCTAAGGGATACTAACCTTAGTAACTACGTTAGCAACTACTATATCCTTAGTAAACAGTATGTCGTTGTCGTTGCGGTAGAAGAGGCCCTTCTTCTTAAGCTTCTCCGTTAATAGAAGGTTAGCCCTTAAGCCTTCTATAAACAGCACTTCGGTAAACTTAACTATATTTACACGGCTATCGCCTTAAAGCCTTAGCTTAATAGAGCCTAGCGCAGTCGCTCTTAATGCGGCTTTACCGAAATTTACTATCTTGTCGACGGTAGTAACATCCGTTATATTGTCGTAGTCGTTCGTAAAGTGCGATAAGGAGCCTAAGTCGATATACTAGGTATCGCTGTTATCGGTTGCGTAAAGGAGCTCGACCTTTCGCTTAGTAATATGCTTAGTAGCTATAAAGTTAAAGTCTTCGCTAGTTAAGGCGTAAGTGTAGGCACTTAACTCCTTCTTTAATGTCTATAGTAGAAGCTTCTTCTTATAATCCTTTAGCTTGCAGCCGTTCTTATTGCAACCGAACTTTAGTATCCAGTCCGCTAGTCGCTGTTTAGGGTAGAGGTAGCGGCATTTGTTAGCATTATGCTAGTTGGAGCCGTAGTAAGAGCATTTCTTAGAGTCCTTGTTGTCCTTAATAATGCTCGGCTTCGTTAGTAGCTTATAGGGAGTCTAATTCTTCGACCTAATAAAGTTAGCTAAATCGATTAAGCTCTACGCTCGCTACTCGTCGAGGAGTCTAGCGATTACGTCGTCCAGCTTAGGGAGGTTTTCCTTGTTAGTGGAAGTGCGCATGCGTTCGCGTAGGTTAGTAGTGAAGGCGTTATAGTAGGGTGAAACTAATGTAATAAACTAGTATAGCTAAATAGCTTTATCGACTTCCAGCTTCGCTTCCTTTATGTTAGTGCATACGCTCTTATATGCGTCTACGAAGTAATTAATGTTCTTTCTATCGAATAATAGGTGTTGCTACTCTTGGTACTTGCTAAACTAATATGCTATGCCAGAGGGCTTGTATTTAGCCTCGAGATAATCCTATGCTCCTTTTGCTAATGCGAAATGCTCGAGATCCAGTGCGATATCCTTTAATACTAATTAAACTAGCACTCCACGAGCCTTTTAGCAGTTTATGTTGTACTTGTTAGTGCGGTCGAGGAAGTCTTTATTATCCTCGTCCTTCTTTTTAATCGGAGCCTTGCGCTCGCCGGTAAGGTAGGTCTATAGACCCTTACCTTAAAGGAGAGCCTTAATTTTAATAGACTAGACCTTGTGATTCTCTTAACCTTTTAGCTACTCTACCTTCTTGTTAGTTATCTTTAGTAACGTCTTAGTGTAAGGGGTTTTAATAAAGGAAAAGTGTTATTAATAAGATAAGAGCGATACATAACTTCGTGCGCTGCTCGATACTTATCTCGGACAGCTTAGTGTTAGTAGTAGATACGTCTTAGATGCGCGTCCGGGCTTATAACTAGTTGATTCTAAGGAACGATGTTAGTGTTATTACATGCATTGTTCGTTGTTCTAAAAGGAAGCTAAAAAGAAGAAAGAAGGAACTATATATAGGTGTAGGTTTGTTTGTTTGTTTGTTTGTTTGTTCTATTTACGTCCTATAGGAGTCTATGACTATGTAGGACGGCTGTCTTACGACAGCAGTCTTTCTATGTACAATCGTTGTTCTCTGTATCTCTCGACTTTAG
>JALRMM010000717.1:0-11623 GCA_026122155.1 Zymoseptoria crescenta
CTCTTTATATCTACGAAAATCGCGCTAACGGAGGATCGCGTTTTCGGAAATCGGGAAATGCGGAATTCGACCGGTTGGCCACTCTGGGCCTACCTAGGTCCGCGTCTGCAGGTCGATGTCAATAAAGCTCAAGTGCTCCTGCTGCACCAACCAACAGCACTCACACCTCACATTCATCACTATTACTGTATCGAGCCACGAGAACGACAACACGCTCCCCGTCATCGCTCTCACGAATTTCGCTGCCCTTTCTCGACCTTGCCCCTCGCGCGCTTCCGCCCTCAGGCGCATCTCTACACTCCAACGCGGATCGGTGATTGATGGACCACGTCCAACCTTGGGAATTTCCACAATCATCAAGAGCTTAGAGGGAGGAGTGCTTTGAAAGCACTGCGGAAGTAGCCAGGAAGAGGATTCTGCGAAGAGATTGCTACGGACTGTACTTTATACTTGCTTTATCCATTTTCGGAGAAACGAAGCTGTACGTATTGGCCATGTTCGAGAGCGATGGAAGACACAAGGGACACATGAGCAGAGGAAGGGGCCTGGACTTGTTATGTGACATCAAAGGAGACTGTGCTGATTCGTATTGTATGATACTCAGACCTGAAGCTGAAGCTGGTGCCTACTCATTACTCGCGGCTGAGAACACCGCGCGACGTGTACATTATCAGGGCAGACAATTACCGGTGGACTGATCCCATTGAAAGCTGCAAGCTTCACTTCTGATCCAACCTCGAACCACCGAAGACTCTCAGCCACCATTGTTTCCGTCAAAGATTGACACACTGCCCAAGATGTCAGGCGAGGACGATACCTTCGACATTGACATATACGGTGACGATGCTGAAGACACGAAAGCCGTCGGCACCACCGAGGACTACGGCGAGGACAAGATCGACTTTGGTGAGGACGAGCCGCTTGACAGCGAGATCGCAAAAGCCGATGCCACCCCCTCGCACACAGAAGCCGGCGCCGTCAATACTACAGAGCAGTCAGACGTGAAGCAGGAACCACAGCCGCCAGCCCAGCAGGGCACCAAACGCAAAGCGCCTGACGATGATGAAGACGCCAAACCACCGCGTCCAGCATCTTCCACACCTATGCAGCAACAACAACAGTCACATACTTCACCCTCCGCCGATCGAAACGCAACAGCCGCCCTCAAGCTCGCCGAACTCAACTGGTGGACGACAGAAGAGCACCTCCGTGCCTTTTGTGCCTCCGCGGGCGTAGAAGCCAACCTCAAAGAACTCACATTCGGCGAACACAAAATCAATGGCAAATCCCGCGGCGAAGCATTTCTCGAATTTGACTCCCCTACCGCCTCAGCAGCAGTCAAACATGTCATTGAGAAGAGCACGCTAAAAGAGGATGGCACCAAGAAGCCCAACTCCGCACAAGTCATGTATACATCGGCGGGTAACAACCCATTCAAGGGCAAAGACTCGGGCGCAGTCAACAAGAAGGAATACACATCCACACCCGGCGGCCGAGGAGGTGCATACAACTCGTTCGGCGCAGGTCGAGGCGGTGGCTTCCAACGAGGAGGCGGTGGTGGAAGTTTCCAGCGAGGAGGAGGTGGCTTCCAGAACCGCGGCGGATACCAAGGCGGTATGGCATCCCAAGCACAGCAAGGCGGAGGCTATGGCATGAATGGAGGCATGAACGGCGGTATGAATCCCGCCATGGGCATGAACCCGGGCTTTGCAAACCCCATGATGGCCATGGGCATGGGCGGTTTCGGAAACATGCGAGGAGGAATGGGCATGAACGCAGGCATGCGAGGAAACTTTGGCGGTGGGATGAATATGATGGGCGGGATGGGCGGGATGAATGGCATGGGCATGAATAACATGATGGGCATGGGCGGTCATCGGGGCGGCATGATGGGCGGAGCACGAGGCGGGTGGAACGGAGGCTTTCAACAGGGCGGTGGGATGCCGCAGCAGCAACAACAGGGCGGATATGGAGGTGGTGGAGGGTATGGGCAGCAACCTGCGAAGCGCATGAGGCCGGATCAATAGGCAGGTCTGGTACAGTGTTCTGCTCCCCGGGTGAGCGTCATGACGGGCGTTTGGAGTTGGCAGCTTTGGACAAGCTGTGCTGGAGGATGCTGCATGCTGGCTTTGTATGAGTAGAGGGGGCATCAGTGGTCGGAGAGGAACTGCCGCAAGGGCCTTCGATCCACGCACGCTACGTGCAAAAGGGACCATGATTTGAAAAGGCAACATCATTGACCGCTATCCTGGGGTATCATCCGGCTCGCAAAATCTCAACCTCGGACCACCAAATTTTGGACCAAGCGTCCGTCGCGAATCGTCAACTTCACTCCCTCACTTCGTCTTCAATCCTCCAACGACTGCACAGCCATACTCTTCCTCAACTGCCTCTGCCGCTGACTAGCCTGCAACTCCAGCCTCTCAACAGCATAACTCAACCTCTCCCTCTTCTGCCTCAACTGCAACCCCTTCATCTCTTCCAAACTCCCAACACCGACACCCGTCCCTCGCGCGGGACTCTTCCCCCTCTCCTTCTGTCCACTCCCCAGTCTGCCCTCCTGCAAGTCCGCTTTCGCAATCAGTCCTTTCTCCTTCCTCTCCAGTCGATCCAGATACCCTTCTACCCGTCCCAGTAGGACTTCCACTTCGGGTCCGATTTCAGAGAGAAGAGTGGATTGTGCGGAGGTGAGGTCGTGTTCGGATACGAGTTCGAAGTGTCGCGTTGTGGAGAGGACGCGGCTGAGGCGGGGGTAGTCGGATACGCCGGCGTCGAGGATGGAGATGGAGGATTCGAGGAGGGACATGCTGTGGCGGAGGGAGGTGACGCAGCCGGAGAGGGCGGTTGATGTGGAGGATTCCATTTTTCGTGGGAGCTGGAAGGGTGTCCAGGGGCGGGAGGTGAGGTTATACTGGACGCAGTCCAAAGATGAGAAGGTCGTATATGGGTCCGAAGATCTTCTATGGCTCTTGAGCCCGTGTATGGCTGTTCTTGTGCTGCTGCTGCTGGGTGTTGACTTGGTCGCGTGGAGATGTTTCTGGGAGACGTGAAGTTTGGTGGGGGGGCGCTCGGATTGACCGCCCCTTTTGAACGTCAGCAAAGAAATATCTCATAACTCAACTTCGTCTTTTCCTTTGACCGTTTGCAGCATTTCCTTGCAATCAATCTTCACTCGTTTGCAACTACTATCTCTTCTGGCACATATCGTCCTCAATTCTCGACAAATCAATCGACCAAGCAGCGATCAATGGTATACGCTTACCATTGATCGCCTCCAGGATCATGTAAATTGTGGAGTTTTGTTTGTGTAACACGAGACAAAAGCTGTGAGTCTCAAATTCGTGCGTCTGACCAGGAATCTCTACTCGTTCAAACTTCCAAGCTCCGTCATGAACTTCTTCCTCTCAGCAGCTGACCTCCTCTCCCAGCCAAACCGGCCGCCCAACCGAGGTATGCTCAACGACGCTGATCTCGATGTGGCGACTCGCCAGCTGGAGCAATTCAAGTTCACTGGCGAGGAATATCACAAGACGCAGACAGAAGTCCTCGAGAAATATGCCGCTCTCATGGAGGATTATCGCCGGCTGAAGAGTGACTACGAAGAAGAGCGAGATGCTCGTGAAAAGTACAAGCAGCTTGCTAGAGGGCAGGAGAAGAATCCGTTCGTTCTCGTGTTGGTCGATGGCGATGGCTATGTGAGTGCTGGACGTGCGCAAGAAAATATACATGGCCTTTGACGACTAATATGTTGTCCAGATTTTTGACGACGATCTTGTGAGCGCAGGAGCGGAGGGCGGCTCCAGAGCAGCGCAGGTCTTGAACGATGCGATACGTACCAAGCTGCGCGCGCAAGGTCTTGGTCAGTCATCTCTGCATGGTTGCTGCGCACTTTATTTGCTGACATCTGCCTGCCAGACCACTGCCGAGTCATGGTGCGAATTTACGCCAACCTCGCAGGACTCAGCAAGGTTCTTTCCAGATCCAAGCTTTGCGGCGCAGAAAAGCGCTCCCTTGGTCCGTTTGTGGCCAACTTCAACCGCTCGAATGACCTCTTCGATTTCGTTGACAGCGGCGAGCTCAAGGAGAACGCCGACTTCAAGATTCGAGCCATGTTTCGACAATTCGCCGACAATCCTCAGTGCAAGCATGTCTTTTTTGCTGCTACGCACGACGTGGGATACGTATCGGAGCTTTTACCGTATGTCAGCAATCGGGACCGGTTCACGCTGGTTCGGACATACTCTACGCACCCGGAATTCAGGAAGCTGAATTTTCGTATGGAGGAGCTTCGTGGGGTATGCTGAAGTCCTGTCACGCTAGAACTTCCACTTACAGGTATACGCAGGTCTTCCGAAATGCAACTTTACCGACAGATCCGCAGACGTCTTACAAATCTTCTGCGATTCCTCCATCGCCTGCTGGCCACACCTCAAAGGCCTCCCTCGACCAACCCACTACCAACATCTGTCATTACTACCAAAAGGGAACGTGCAGATATGGGAACACCTGCAACAAATCTCATGGACGACCTGGGTCTACTAACGGCTATGCCGGCGACTCCTCCAAGCCATCCGACATCAACGACTGGCGAAGCCACTCCGCAACGACTCCTCGCCCGCCCGTACCCATCTTTCAGAAACACAGCCCAATGGGCGCCTTAAGCAGTATCTCAGATGATGATATTGCTTCGATGCTTCCCAAAGAGGAAGACATCACACTCAACAAAATCCCCGTGAACAAATCTCAACAACGACTGGACCCATATCTCCCAATACCTTCAAAAACAGCACTGTCGGAGTTCAACAGCCGCACAGCGAATCGCAAAATGTGCAACAAATATCATCTGCAGGACGATTGTCACAATGACAATTGCCAGTACGACCACTCTCCCATTTCCGAGGATATCCGCGGCTGCCTGAAGCAAGCCGCACGAAGTCTACCTTGTCCTAAGCGTGGCGCTTGTCGGTCGAGCCGGTGCATACAGGGTGAGGCTTTCTTACTCTCTCTTCTCACAACAGAGCTAAGCTAACAACGATTCAGGACATGTATGTCAGCGAGCCGACTGCAAATATCGCGGCGGGAAGTATTACTGCAAGCTGGGCACTTCAGCCCACGGCTTGGATCTCCAACTGGCCGAGTTTGCTCCAGCTTCGAACTCAGCAAAGTACACGCCGGACGAAGAAGAAGGCTCTCGCGACGACAAGTCGTCTTCGCCAGAGTCCACTGGTGCGTACAGCAATGCGGGCTCTGAACAGGGAGACGCCGAGAATGGTGCCTCTCTCACGAGCGCGGACATGGAGTAGAGGGGCTAGAAGTCCGTCGCTGTGTCCGCGAACTCTTCCCCCAAGCTTGCGGCTTGGAAGCTGCTACCAGCCGAGGCTCGGGCATTCTATGTGGATTCTCGATTCACGCTGCAAACGGCAGACGGAAATGAGCTGGAAGAGTAAGACGTCCTGCGCACGAGAAGAAGCAGCATGCGGAAGGAATTAAAAGCGAGGGTATGGGTGAAATGTCCCAAGCAGGGCATACTACCCGATGTTAGCAGTGAAGCGGTCCGACCATGATCCATGCGCCGTACAGCATACTTATCGGCTCTGGAATACTTGGTGTCAATAAGGAGAGCACCTCTCGACTAGCAGACTTGCACTGTTATAGATAAGGCTTGCGTGCGAAGTACGATAAGCGGCGCCTCTGCTGCCAGCTGCTTCGTGCTGTATAAATGTACAGTCTCTGTCCCACAAGCATGGATCCGTGGCCGCGAATGTGAGGCATTCCAGAGCTCATGACTTTTAGCGATTGTCTATGCCTGTCTCGAAAAGGCATCGATTGAGGTGTCGACGATACGCGCTATTGCTCAGGACACTGTCTGCAGACTCTACGAAGAGTGGTGAAAAACACCGCTTGCGAAGCTGTCGATGGCCGCAGCGGCCGGCTCTAAATCCTGGTTGCTGCATCAGGCCAGATCCTGGGCTCTGCAAGTTTGTGAGTCTGGACTCCGATTGCTATTATCGTCAAACGTCATGACAGAGTGCATCTGTATGATCGTCCTCATGGACCGTTATCGAGACGTTGTCGAGCCATGCCAGCCCGAGGGGTGTCGACAGACCAGCGGTATGGTTATCAATCGTGTACTGTTCAGGGCTGTCTAAACCTTACCACGACATCATCACAGGACACGGAGCACCGCAACATGGTATGCCCTGTTAGGAGCTCCATGGGTGCTGCACGTTCAACCTCGTTGATCTACTCCGTATGAAGATCACTCGATTTCGGGTGCACTCAATCAATGCTACACCCCGGCTCCGACTATGGACATGCATTGTGGAAGTATTCTCTTATGGCCATACGACCTCTTCTCATCTTCGGGATGGTTCCTTGCGCCAAGTCATCGTGAGGCTTCGAGATGGCATGACTGGACCAGCTCGTTGGTGATATTCGTCGGATAGAACTACATCAGCTACGCCATGCCCGCCTTCGACGAAGGCCTCTGGTTTGCAATATTTCCAAACCACTACAGACGAGGACAGCAGAAGGAACAAGAAACTTGAAAGACACCAACGCAGTAACCATCAACATCAACCACAAGACATCTTCCAAGTCACACTCAACCTCGCGATCACTGTAGGTGGCATGTATATGACCTCAACAGCTGGAATTGGTCGATGCATATAACGGTGCGGAGTTCCCACTTCTTCGACTTTTCTCTCTTCTCCGTCGTGCAACAGTCGAGTGGGAAGAAACAACGCAAGGAACACACACACACACACGCACCCATCACAGCACCACATCAACGACAAAGACAATATGCAGATTCTCCAATTCTCAATCATGTTCACCATGGCCTCGGCAGCCCTGGTGGCCACGGGCCAGAACGTACGTCCTCATCTCCTCTCCATGCCCTCTGTCACTACATCCGCATCCACTGACAAGCATATCAAATCAGGGCTGCTACCCTCCCCACATGTTAGGCAACAAGCACGGAAGCTGTGTCTGAAATGGAAAGGTCAAGGCCATGCGACAAGGTATGCGGACCCAACGATGAGAACATCCCTCATTATGAAGTGGACCGTCGGGCTAACGTTGCTTTGTCTCGCAGAATTACCCGTGCCAGTCTGACGCTATTCCGGGCTCTTGTCACTTCAAGAGTGTTCGTGGCGGCGGCGCGAAAGGCTTCGGTATCGTCAACGACCTCGACAACGACCCTTACAAAAACATAGACAAAGACATCGACAACGACATCCAGTGATTGGGGTTTGGAACGGGCTTCGGTGTCTGAGGTGCTGTCGTGAACGAGGAAGAAGCGATGGAAGGTTGTCCGATATTGTGCTGGTCGATTGTGTCTTTTTGCTGATCAACGGAGCTTTGAAATGGACTGAAAACATCGCACACCCAATTCTCGTGACCGCCGTGTCATCGATGTTGTGGTCCTGGAACGTGGCTTCGTGCGCCTCACTGCGTTCGTTTTGGTGCTGTACAAAAGCTTCGAGCGTGAGCTTGTCAGCCCGCACATTGATGATCCCTGCACTGTCTGCACCAGAGATGTAGCTGGCAGAAGAGGAGACTTGTCATATCCGCACTTTCGCTGGGATAGGATAGGGAACCGGTGCTGGCTATCGATTGTTTTGATCACTTATCTGTACAGCAGCTATAGAACTCCCACTCTCTATTGAGGAACAGCGGGCGGTGCCTCGGTTCCACTGCCTCTGCCAACCGGCGCATTCGGAGGAGGCATGAATAGTTGCATGTAGCCCTGACCGAGCATTATTAGCCAAACATGCTTGCCGGATAGACATCGCGAGAAATTGCCATACCACAGCCAAAGATAGCAAAGCCATGCCCACGGAGAAGTAGGCGGGTTGGCTGGCGGTTTGTCGAGAAGCTGATGTTTCTTGGAGCCAGTTCTGGATGGCGAATAGCATGGAGGTCCAGCCGAGGAGCTTGTTGCGCGTGAACATCTGCAGAGGTGAGCTTAAAATTGTATGGGCATGTTGTGTGCGCACCAGACACTTACGGCTGCCATGGGAAGGGTGCTTGCCATTGTGCCTATCAATAACGGATTGGTGTCAGGATTGTACACTAATGGCCAGTCTATGCATGCTCCACGATTGTGAGGCCTGACGTACTGTTAAAATCGGTGGCATCTTTGTCCTTTTCTGGCTCCCGATAAGGCACAACTGTGCGGTCACTGTCAGCTGACTGTTCGAGTTCGATTGCTGGACACGAGGTCGGCCTTACTCAGGTCTTCCCGACGCATATCTTTCTTGGTGGCCATGGTCGTGTGAGCAGCGGTCGGACGAGACGGTGAGGAGATGTTGTGCGACGACGACGGATACAGCAGCTGGACTTTATCGATGGCACAGCGTGTTCCGGTAGTGGAGGTGTGGTTGGAGAAGCCAACATGCAGGCGGGAAGAGAGGGTCCCGCCTTGCCGAGCCCGCCGCTAAGGCCAAAATCCATCTCATCACCAAGGAACCAAGATGATCTGGCCCCCAAGACATGACACTGGCAACTTCAAGCAGTGACAAGGTTTCGCAGGAAATCCTGGAGAAGTCGTGCAGACGACATGGTTGTACGTACAGACCAACTGACCCTCAGTCTCTGCCAGCTCATCAGAGAGTTTCTCCCTCGCAGTCGCCGAGACTGTCCGAGACATGACAATCACCCATTTAAATCTACGCCAGGATAATCGCTACCTCCGACCTGATCCTTGCACCGGCGATAGTCTTAGCCGCACAGACTATGCTTGGCGGCGCTAATCCCCTTCGGGGGCACCTTCCTATATAGTCTAAGAGCGCAATAGCTGAACTAGGTAATAGAGGGTTAGCTAAAATCCGAAAATCTGAATATTAGTCTAAACGTCTATCTAACATCTAGAAACGATTCGTATAGATTGTAGTATTATTCTAATATAATTTGTTTACGCCTAATTGTAATGGTCGCACCCTTAGTCGCCTATAAGTAAATACCTAGTCGCTCCTATATCTCTAGCTAGCCCTTATGCTCTACCTACCTTACTACTACTATCTAACCTAATACTCGCTAGATCGCTCTCTATCTATACTTACCGTATCTAATACGTATCTAGCGCTTATTTCTAGCGCTTAGATAGCGAACCTTATTCCTCCTATAACCTTATTCGAGCTATCCGTTCTACCTATACTTACGTCTTTTCTATCCGCTATCTCGCCGCGTCTATACTTCTCTACTTAGTAGCCTATATACTGCTACCGAGTCCTAACGAGGCCGAATAGGAACCCTAGCCTAAGACCTAACGTCTAGTAGACGCTAGTAGTATTCCGTTATACTCGGGCCTCTAGGAGACTAAATCGCTTAGCTAAATTATCTCTACCTTCTTCTACCTATTCCTAGTATACGTCGGCTTTAGCTCGTAATACGGAATCCTAGGTACTAGGTATCTACTCGTAGTCTCGCGTACTAGCTACTAAGTAGCCTCGCGGTATAGTAGCGGATTTCTATTACGTACCGAATTAGGTATAGCGCTATACTAATATCTACTTCCTATACGTATACCGCCTAATTCCTTAGGGCGACGTACTACTAGCTCGTATACGTTATCGTAGTTATAATCTAGAAAGGCATTCGGCTATAGGACCTTACGTCGGATACGTTAGCGTACCCTCTAGAGAGTTCCTTTATACGGGTTTAATTCCGATAGTATCTTCGTATTACTAGTACATAGTAATCTTTAGATGTTAGTAGCTACGTATAACTACTTAGGCTCGATACATACCTAAACGGGTAGCGATAGGTTAGTAGGATAGGCGAAGGGCGACTAATATAGATAGTTAGAGAAGGTACTTATTATCGAGCCGATAGATAATATCTAAGGGATAATAGTATCTAAGAGATAGTTCGTTCGCGCCGTTATACTTGTTTTAACTCCGCGTTATCGTATTATTTATCTAATTAATATAATAGTCTATACTAGTGTTCGGGGTACGTAATGTCTAATTACTTCCTTCGTCCGTATTAGTTGTTATATGTTCTTATTAGACCGTCTAGTAAATACGTATATTAACTATTAGTCGGTCGGTAGCTAGTATTCTAGCCTAGTGCTCTACTATATTTAGCCCCGTCCCTTCTATATTGCTATAAGCCCTTTATCTTATTCTCGGTCTATATTATTAGAGGCCCTAGGCGGAGCTACTTAGCTACCTATCTACTTATAAGTCTATACTATTAGGGACTCCGTTAGGCGCTAGCCTAGCTAAAGGCGGCTAGTAGGTAGTAATCCTTAGTATACGTAACTAACATAGTAATGTATTGTTACTAGAGCCGACGTAGTACTAGCTAGACATATCTCGATAAAGCTAAGGCTAGTCTAGCTAAAGGCGGCTAGTAGGTAGTAATCCTTAATGTACCTAACTAACGTAGCAATACACTATTACTAGAGCCGACGCAGTACTAGCTAGACATATCTCGACTAGGAAGCTAAGGCTCTAGCTCCTTCTTTTAGTTACGTTACTATATATATAACTTTTAATAAGAACTAGTAGACGTAAGTAGGCTTTTAGGGTTTAATTAAAATCTACTTAACTAAACGCTCGAGCTATCGCCTATAGGGCTATCCTAACAATAGGTAAGCAACTAATAGTAGTGCTAGTAGCTTAGTGCACTTCGCTATCGAAAGGGACTCGCGTAAGGGTCTCGCTAAATTAACGCTAAAGACGATACCTATAGGGCTATCCTAAAGATAGGTAAGCTATAAGGGCTACTAATATCGCATCTTATAGAGCCGTAAACGTGTTTATAAAATTAGTTAAAGTAGTTAATGCTCGCGCTCGCTACCTCTACTTTAGTTACTAGATTTCCTTCTACCCTTCTTCTTCGGGTTTCCCTAATTCTAGTATAAGAAGATGCTAACAACGTTCCTATTTAAGTCGATTGAACCCTTATTCCTAGTCTTCTTCGGAGTCTAGTTAAATCTAGGCGAGTCCGGATTAAAGAAGTTACCTAGTAGGTTACCGCCCCGCGAAACATATATCCTAGACGGGGTGTTATTATATACTAAGAAGTCCGTATAGAAGGCCTTCCTACTTCGGTTAGTAGAGCTAGCCGCCGGAGACTAAAGACCCTACGCTAAGGAAGAAGTCCGGGGCGTCTTCTTACTTACTAGCGTCTTCGTCTAAGCGTCGTCGAGGTTCTACTAACGACGGTTAAGCTCTTCCTTCTACCTCTTTAGCTCCTCCTTAGCCGCCTTAGCGGCTTTATTACTCGTATAACGAGTCCTGAATCTAGTAACCTTAGATACGTCCTTTATATCTATATTCGGATTATTCGTACGACGTCCTATTAAATAGGTCTTTATACGAGACTTCCTAGCTACCGCTAACTCTACTTCTAATAGCGGTAGGAAGCTTACTAGCGCCCTTCGGGTTACTAGAGTAGGGGATAGGTCCAGAAGGTTCGGCGTCTAGCGACCTAGACGTTGCCGCGTAGGCTAATTCTCCTTATTAGAGGTATTAATAATGTACGGGTCCTTACTAATTAGTTTACTAACCGTACGTACCGCCTCCTTTAGAGCGCGCTTTATACGCTAAGCGTACTCTACTATATTATCGCGCGAGTTATATTAGAATAGAACTAATATAGCCGACGGCTT
>JALRMM010000718.1:0-11468 GCA_026122155.1 Zymoseptoria crescenta
CGTAGGTAGTATAAAGAGCTGCATCGATTATGTCCTTATAATCTTTATTATATAGGTTATCTATATCGTCGGATGCGGTCCTTAGTCGGCGTAAAAGTATATTAGTAGTACTATAGGTTTTTCTAGAGACGTGCTTTACTTCGAAATTAAAGAGGCGAATCCATGTAACCTACCTAGTTATAACTATATTAGGAAGGTCGGTCGGTGCCCTATTTAGCTAGTATACTAGTGTATTCGTATCGAACTCTAGGAGGAAGTATACACCGTATAGGTAGGATTTGAGTTTCTTTAGTACTTTAAGGACTCTAAGGCACTCTAGTTTCCTAGTATCGTAGGTCTACTCCCTAGGCTTCTAGATTCTACTTTCGTATCGTATAGGGTGTCTTTTCTTAGGGTTGTCGACGTCTCGTTGCATTAGTATAGCCCTAAATCTATCTCCCGATATATCGATAGCTAGGATAATCTACCCTCTATTTTCGTAGTTAATCGTCTTTAGGGTAGGGGCGGTTACTAGTGCCTTCTTAAGAGCACTTATTGCGAGGTCTTACTCCTCGGTCTAGCTCTAGAACATATCTAGGCGTATAAGGAGGTATAGGGGTGCTAAAACCTAAGCATATCGAGGTATCTAGATTCGGAAGTATACTACTACGCCGAGGAACACTCGGACCTCCTTTAGGTTCTCTAGCGTAGGCTACTTAATAATCTTAATTACCCTAGCCTCTAAGGGGTGTCTACTATTAATGTTATAGACGTATCCGACAATTAGAACTCTAGTAGCGAACTATCTTAACTTATATACTAAGATAGTAAGCCTAGCTCTCTCGATATCCGTAAGAACCTAGTTGGGATTCGTAATATACTCGGTAATCTATCGTCGGATACCTAGTTCCACTTCCTTATCGTTATATATAGACTTAGTCCCTTTAACTCTAATGTTATCTAGAAAGGGGCGAGCTCGGTTATTTATGTAGTCTTAGAGAATAGTAGTTATAATCTTCTAGAACTAAGCTACTAATTTCGTACCTCCTATAGGGATACCTATCTATCGAAAGAGCCTAAGCGGTATAAAGAAGGAGGTTAGGTCGCGATAGTGCTCGGCTAGGGGTATTTAGTTACATCTAGAGAAGAGGTTAATAAGGGAGGCTATAGTGTAACTAGTAAAGTCGGCTAAAAAGGAGTCTACATCCGGCGGTATATTCGTATCTTTTATAGTAACCCGGTTTACCTCGATCGCGGTATTAATTAGTCGATATTTCTTCTCCTTAGGTACCTCTAGTATATTAGGCTAGTTAGTACTCCCTTCCCCTCCTAGGTACGGTAGAGTCCGTAGTATACGTATAGGCTTAGGGTTGTCGGGCTTCTTCTATACTATAAACTAGGGGTTACGGTATATAGTATAGGAGGGCTCGATTACCTTGTTTAAGGCTCGCTCCTTAACTATCCTAATAACAACCTTTTCTAATGTAGTAGGTATATAGAAGTTCTTATACTACTAGGCCTTATAGGGTATCGTTCGAATCTCGACTAGCGGGGAGACGTCCGGGTTAAGTCGACTAATATATAAAAAGTCCTATACTAGCGCCTCCTCTCGCCGGAATAGATAGGTATAAAAAAGCTCTAACTCCTCGGGGCTTAGCTTTACTATCGTCTTAAAGCTCCCTATTCGGTCCTCTATAAGCCTCGATCTACGCTCGATTATTAAGAACTTCTAAATAAGGTACTTATAATCCTAGGGGTAGCTACTACTAGTAACGATCTACCGTTTTACTATTAGACCGAGGTTAGTCTTATCCTTATTATCGACTTCGTCTTCTTTAATAAATCTATTCCGGGCTCTAAACCCCGATAGTAGCCTATACTCCTAATAGCTAGTCTCGTAGTTAATCTATAGTCCGAGGGCACTTAGTAGATAGTCGGCGAATATAGGGTAGTTACTTTCCTTAATATTAACCGATAGTCCTACTTCCTTCGCGAGCTTAGTAAACTCTTCCTTATTATAGGCTACTCGTCTAAAGAACTCTTTCGAGAGGTAAGGGGCAATAGCTAGAAGCTTACTAATAAGTATCCCTAAAGGTTAGGCTATAACTCGATCTATAGCTACTACGATCTCGTAGATATAAGTCCTTCCTCTAGTTTCCGGATACCTTTACTCGCTTCCTTTTCCTTATTAGTAGGTTAACTAGACCGATAACTAGATTCTCGTTATCTATATCTATTTCCCCTTCGGTCTCTCTAGTAGGATTAAATCTTAGTTACTATACCGAGGGTAGAGTATCTTCTATATCGAAGGGCTAATCCCTAGCGAGGGTCTCCTAAGTGTCGGGGGTTCCTTCGTAGTACTATCGACTAGCTTAAGGTACTCCTTAGAGTCTGGAATCTTACTAGTATTAATATCTATCCGGACTAACTTCTTCGGTTTCATTACTCGGTTTTTGTCTTCCTTTGGTTTCGTTACTAGATCCTTCCCTTTTAAGGCGGGGAGAGATCTTATTACTATATTAAAGTTAGTAGTATAGGGGTCGTCTTCGTTAATATATACTAGGTCTTCCGAGATACTTCCTATAACAACGCTATAGAATCGAGCCCCTATCTAGGTAGAGTCCTTCGATCCTAGCGGTATACTATTTGCCCTAGTAGCTAGAGATAAGGGCTACCCTACCGCTCGCGGCGGACGAGATAGAGTAGCCGGTAGTATAGGACATAGGCTAGGGGCTAGCGACTAGTCGATAGGAGGGAGTAGCATCCGAGGGGCGGTGAAATTAGTAGGTAGTTTATAGGTTAGCTAATATCTTATAGTATGTTCGATATTAATATATACTAGCTAGGTAATTAGGCGTCCCTATACCTCTTCGATTACTAGTATTAATATCCTAAGCTTCGGTTAATCTTAGTAGTTCCGGAATAATAGCTTTCTTCGGTTAACATTACCCTCCTTTCTAATATACTACTTCTTCTCGGAGTCGCAATAAGCCTATCCTACTAAAAGTACGAAATGCATATACTTATACTCCTATATAGTATATCCCGGCTTAAAGTAGTAGAAGCATATTAGCTTATCTACCGAGGATTAACTATAAGTAGTAGAGCGACTATATAGGACTCCTAAGGCTAGCGGTGCTAGGTTTAAAGAGGCTATGTATATATAGTACTCTTACGAGTTATTAGTAGTAATACTAGCAAAGTAGGACTGCCCGATTTGTCTAGGGGGGTTAATAGCACCTCGTCGTGCCTTAGTGGAATTGTCTCGATCTAGCTTCGCTATCGTTAACTCTATTACCTTATTATAGAGTTCGTCTATATCCGGTTCCTTTAACTTCTATACCCTTAATGTCTAAAGACCGTCGTTTAATATATCTAGTTTCGGGTACCTCTTTTTAGTCTAGGTAACTAGCTTAGTAGCGACCTTGTTACTAGTACTACTATATATCTATTAGTATATAATGCGGCTAGTAACGTACTTAAGCATCGCATTATAGAGGGTAGAGAGGTCTATATAGGACGATGTCTCTAAGACGTCGATTTCTAGCTTACTTATAATTTCGTGTCTAACCTTAGTAGGTAGCCCCTTAAGAAAGAGGCGAAATCGAGTAACGTTATTATACTAGTTAAGAGGGATCCGATTCGATATAGCCCGGAAGGTTATAACATACTACCTTAGATTATCGGTAGTGCCTATAACGTCCTAGACCCTCTTTTTCGAGTAGAACTATTCGAGGAATAGTAGGCCGTACTTATATACCTAGCTATCGTAGCTCTTATAGTAGGCGAGGGTATCCTTCCGGAAGTAATCGTAGTTACCTCTAGTATAGGAGTCTAGACTCTCGAGCTACGTACGTATATTAGGGATAGTATAGCGAGCGATAAGGCGGATCCTCTAGTTATCCGGGGTTTATAAGCCTAAGAAGTACAGTTTAAAGAAGTCGTCTATAGCCTAAAAGAAGGTAGAAGTATCGGAGCCGTCGAAGGAGGGAGATCTATTTTCTCTAGGGAAAGGGATATAGCTATAAGAGGTAGGGGCTGGAGTCCGAAGAACGGTAGTAAGGACCTAGATAAGGTCTATAACGTTCAGGTTAGTAGATTAGGAAGGGGG
Source organism: Zymoseptoria crescenta (assembly GCA_026122155.1). Classification (NCBI taxonomy): domain Eukaryota; kingdom Fungi; phylum Ascomycota; class Dothideomycetes; order Mycosphaerellales; family Mycosphaerellaceae; genus Zymoseptoria; species Zymoseptoria crescenta. The sequence goes on from JALRMM010000718.1 coordinate 4,091, forward strand.
GCTATTACTATAAGATACGGCGTTAGTAGAGGGGCATCTATAGTACTAATTAGTAATATTATGGTTAGAGCTATCGGTCGAGTTAGTCGCGAAGTAGGTAGAAGGAATTATATTATTGTCGTAGAAGGACGATATATCTAGAGGGGACTAGAGAGGTATTATCGCCCCCGAATTACTAGGACGGCTTAGTAGAGCATTTAATGCTTCCGACGCGCTAGCTATATACTTACGCTTAGTGGGGATAGTAGACTAGTCGCTAGTAGGTTGTTTCTTAGAGAATAAGGGTTTACCTTTAGGTATCGATATAGTAGATTTTTTAGCTAAGAAATTAAAGCACTTCGTTAAAAGTAGATATGTTAGAGATATAAGTAAATAGGAGTAGTTATAGTGTCCCTTTTATGCTTCGGAGGGGATATAGGCTAGTATTTTAGTATTTCCTAGACTATTAGTCTAGTAAAGAAAGGGAGACTTAGAATAGGGCTAGTAGTATTACTACGTCGCCTAGAGGGGGCTATCGGTATCGGATCCGTTTATTACTACTAGATCCGCGAGCTAGTACTATTTAAGCTCGGCGGCAATACTAGAGTCTCGAAAGGGAAGTTACGGAAATAAGGTATAGAGTAGACTAGGTACTAGTAGCGTATAGGAGTATTAGAACCTTTCCTAGACTAGTAACTCCTAATAGTCTAGCAAACATTATAAGCCTAGAGAAGGTTCAATAGTGCCTCTATATAAGGGAGGCGGTAGCGTATATATAGAGTAGTAGATAGTATTCTAGTATATAGCGGTAGTATTAGGTATACTAGCTACTTTCTTTAAATCTCTAGGTACTCGGTAATAGAGCGGCGGGTCCTACTCTCGTATACGAGGTACGGTAGTGCTCGTAATGCTAGTAGTACTAATATCGATAATAGTACTAATATCGGTAGTAGGACGATTATTACTACTTTAGTCGCGAGGTAGTCCGAGTAGTGCTCGTACGTCTAGCCCCTAGAGAATACGCTACTAGTTAGATATTCTTTGCCTACCTAGCTACTATAGTATATTAAGACCGCGCCGATATTGTTCTTAGGGTATTCGCTATACCCGCGTTAAGGAGACTTAGTACCTACTTCTTCTAGTTCTACTACTAGTAACGATCTACCGGTTACGTAATCGTTTGTCTATTTATGTCCATAGTATCTATCGTATCTATAAGGAGATAGGCGGACGGTAAAGAGGGTATATCTTTAGAACTTCTTCTTTTATAGTCTAGCCTCTCTCCTTAGTAACTAGCCGGCAGTCGTCGTTAAGGTAGTAGGTAGTCTAGCTAGTAAGAAGGACCCTTGCCCTTAGCTACTATAGTATATTAAAATAGCGCTAGTATCCTCGCTACTACGGTATGTTAAAACCGTACTAGTATCCTCGCTACTATCTCTCTACTAATAGTAATAATCTATTAGTTACGTAATCTTTCGTATTATAATACCTATAACGTCTATAACGTCTATTATATCTATAAGGGGGTAGTCGGCCGGTAGGGAGGGTATATCTCCCTAGGTATTAGTCCTCTATAATCCGGATTCCTTCTTCTTTAGTAACTAGCCGGAAGTCGTTATTAGGGGGCTATCTATAGAGAAGAGAAGGAGCGAAGGAGGAGTGCGGTAGGTAGTAGGCGAAGCTATTATAGTAGGAATTTTAGTCTAGGAGGCTCCTTTTACCCCCGAGATACCCTCTTTTTATAGTAGAAACCTCTCCGTAGTACGTACCTATTTTAGGAGCATATAGTAGACGCTAGAGATATAGTTCTTAATATATATAGCGGAGTAGCTAGTCTAGAGGTAGCTATCGTCGAGGGATAAGAAAAAATTTCGCGGCTACTCCTATAGCTAGTAATATATACGTAGCTATTCGTATATATTAGGTATTAGTATTTGGATTCGAAGTTAGATTTAGATTTAGACTTGGATTTGGATTTGAACTTAGAGCTATATCTACCCTAGCTAAGGGGTAGAGGTATTTAAGGTTGTTATAGTCGTAGGTAGTTATTATAAAGGTATAGCTTCCTACTCGAGGGTACGACTAGCGCATTTCTCGGATATCGTATATTTCTCGTAGGCTCGTCGCTTATAGCATACTACTACTATCCTATATCTCTTACTACACCGCTAAAGCGAGTGTAGGAGTCTTATATCGTCTACCAAAATGTAAGGGGGGAGTATACTTAGACTCTAAACTCCCGTTGGATAGTAGTAGTATATACTAGAGGTATAGTAAAAGAGGGCTATAGAAGGTAAACATATAAAAAGGAGCCGAGGAAAGGTGGATAGGGGGGCAACGAGGAGGTAGATTCAAGTGCTATGTACTGTTGTGCCTTCGAGGTGCTAAAAGGGTAGTATAATAGAGGATAAAGTCTATTAACTACCTAGCGACGAAGGTAGCACTACTAGATATACGTAACTACTACGACTTTCCCTACTATATAGGGGGCAACGAGGAGGTAGATTTAAGTACTATGTGCTATTATGCCTTCGAAGTGCTAAAAGGGTAGGATAATAGAGGATAAAGTCTATTAACTACCTAGCGACGAACGTAGCACTACTAGATATACGTAACTACTACGACTTTCCCTACTATAGTCTGTCTCTTATTTAGTATCTAGGTTAGACACTAGCTAGGGGAAGCTTATAGTAGGGAAAGTTGTAGTAGTTACGTATATCTAGTAGTGCTACCTTCGTCGCTAGGCAGCTAATAGACTTTATCCTCTATTATCCTACCCTTTTAGCACTTCGAAGGCATAATAGCATATAGCACTTAAATCTACCTCCTCCTTACCCCCCTATCTACCTTCCCTCGTCTTCTTTTTATATGTTTACCTTCTATAGCCCTCTTTTACTACACCCCTAGTATATACTACTACTATCCGACGGGAGTTTAGAGTCTAAGTATACTCCCCCCTTATACTACTAGATATACGTAACTACTACGACTTTCCCTACTATAGTACGAGGATAGTACTATAGCCGGCGGTGTAGTTATTAAAGCTATTAGCTTTTACCTACGTTGAAATCTCGATATCTTAGTTTATAGTATTAGAAGCGAATTGTTAGAGCCGCTAATTCGGGCTAAGGGTAGCGCGAATTCTAGGATCTTAGGATAACGTTATTACTACCGGCTCCCGGCTAGTTATACTTATAGGCTTCGAAGTTAACGGACTTAACATATAGCTAGTATATATAGTCGGTAATAAAATAGACCTACCTATAGGCAAAAATTCAAATGAATAAAAGATTTTAATATAGAAGATAGTCTTTTATTTAACGACTAGCGTCCTTATTAAGGATAGTCTTAGAGTATCCGACCGGAAACTCGAACCTAGTATACTATAAGAGGAAGTTAAGGGTAAGCGAAACCTTTAAATACTACCTTACTATCTATACTATTTATATCTACCTTACTATCCGCGCTACCTATGTTTAAGGTAGTTTCCGGGAGTATATAACTACCTAATAGCGCTAGACGCGATAGTAAAACAATAGGTAATATATTCTATATTTTTGGACAATTCTATACTTTATGTTATTTAGGTTATTTCTTTAGGTTAATCCTAAAAATCTATACGTTTAACCTAATAAAAATTTTAGTTAACTATTTTTCTTTAGTTATTCTAAAATTTGTAGTAAACCTAGTAAAGCCGTACCTAAATTCCCACTTAGGTTTCTAAAACCTAACCTAGCCTAACCGCACTATTATAAGGTCTAGATATGCTTTAATATAGATCTTATTATTATTAGCATCTAGCTTACGCCTATCGAGGGTAGCTAGATAGCTACTAGCTACTAGTATCTAGCTAGCTTATAGTAGAGTTAGTAGTAGAAGGTATATAGTAAGATCTACGAATAGTTAGCTCGGCGCTCGTTATAGCTCGTACGAGCCTATTAGTCTACGGAGTTAAACTCCCTACCCCTATACTACTTTTAATAGCCCTATAAGCGCTCGTAAGCGCTCGTACGAGTATACTAATACCTATAAGGGGAGGAAGAACTTACTAAATTAAGTATACTAATCTACTATCTACTATACGTATAGATACTACGGATTAAGGTATATTCCGTAATCCTCTATGCTATTAGGAGGGTAGTCGTAGTTCTAAGTAGGAATACCGTCTAAGTGTCCTTCGACGTCCTACTTACGGATAGCGTTGTTATTATAGCTCTCGATAAATAACTAGACCGTAAATCGAAGGATTAGTATATAGATAGTACGGAACGCTATATAGTTAGCCCTACTATCCTCGCTATAAAGGTTATTATTACGGAGCTAGTTAAAGTAATTACGCTATCGATTCCACCCTCCTACTATACTAAGGCCCTAAAACCGCTCGATCGTTTAATTCTACTTACTCGTTATATACTAGAAAGTATCGCGGAACTTAATATAAGTACCCTCTTAGAGTTCTTAGTAGTATAGGTATATATTAGCTATTATTAGAGTCTCTACGCTATAATCCGACTATATAATCTAGACGTAATTAGTAGAGCTACGAGTATAGGGCGTTTAGTTATAAGCCTACCTATAGCGTAAAGCTAAGTCCTCGGACTATATCTAGGTACTACTTACTAACTAAGAATACTGTCTTAGCTATAGTACCTACGTATACCTATATAATCTTCCGTATATATATATCGATATAGGTATAGAAAAAGATACTAAAGGTCTCGAACTTATAATACGCATTAATAGACTATATATAGTTAGGACCCTTAGCCTTCGGATAACTACGAGGGACTAGCTTATAGCGGCTATTTTAGCGTACTATATAGGCTATAGGATTAAGGCTCTACGAAATGCCGTAAATACGGTCCCTATAAGCGAGGAGGTATTAGTATATACGTAGACACCTATAGGCTATAATTATATAGACGGACCTTCTAATAAGATAATATTCCCTTTATAATTACCTTACTAACTAGCGATATCTAAAGTTATCTAGTATACTAGCCGCGATTATTCCCTCTAACGTTATCTATATAATCGTATCGTACGTTAGCTAGTTAGCCGTTACCGTCCTTCGATATAACCCTAGCTCCTTTTAGATAGTTCGTAATTACCTTAATAATAGCTTAAACCCGTCCTTCTTTAGGTATCGTAAGAGTATCTTATCCTTCGAGTCCTATAGCTAGAAGAGCTCCTTAATCCTTACGCGTAGTAGCGCTTAAAATCCCTTATCTTAATATAGTTTCGGCTACGACAATAGTTCCTATTTACGTAGCTTATTATAGAACGTTTGCTTACTTATAGGAACGCCCTTTTTATCTCTTAGCTATTATAGTACGGTACTCTACTTCTATTCGGAGACTCTAAGAAGAAGCTCGATTTTGTCTCGAAGGTAGTTTATATTAATACGAGCCCGTGGCATAGTAAGGGTAGTAGCGTAGATAGTAATAGAGGGGATAGTAATAGTAGTAGTAGTAGTAGTAGTAGTAGTAGCGGCGGCGGCGGCGGCGGTAGTAGTAGTAGTAGTAGTAGTAATTAGAAGAAAGACTGCGAGCAATAGAGGTAGAAGTTGCGAGCGCTTACTAAGCGATTTTTGAGCTTTTGAGAACTCGAAACTCGAAATCTGAAATCCAATTTGCCTACATGGACATACAGGCCACCATCGGAGGCGGAAATCGGCTTTGTCTCATGATACGACGACAGGACTTCGTCAACTGCCATGCCATAACGAGCATGGTCACGAGACAGTGGACACAACGCGCAAAGGCTCTTACCAGCAGATGAGAAAGAAGGGCCGGGTCGAGAGCATGCAATCATTTCCATTCGCGAAGGAAAAACTCAATGTAAACACACACCAAACTCGAGAAAGTCGTGATCAAGCACCCATCGGATTGCCCCCGTGAGCCCGATACGCAACTACCCAATGTCACCTGCAGAACCAGCCGCAGGACAGCTGGGAGCTACTCTGGCTCACCAAGGACGTAGTGCTCCTAACAATGCTTGCTCCCCTCACAAGGACAGCCGGGGCAGCAGCATCCGCTCTTGCCCTTGAGCTGTGCGTAGATACAGTAAGGGCAGTTGGCCCTCTTCACCAAGCTCATGCCCATTTCGTCGCTCTCGTGTGGTGGAGCCGCGATCACGGAAGTCGTCATGACGGCCAAGAGAGCCAGGACTGCGGAGACTATTTCGAACATCGTCAGATGAACACTCTCGGGCATTTGAGCATGTCTTTGGCTGCGGAGTGCGAAACATACCCTTCATGTTTGTTTCGTGAAGTTGTTCAGGTGTGGTGGAAATTGGGTCGTGTCTGAAGCTTATGCTTGTGACGAAGTGTGGTGTGGTTTGACTCGAGTTGCGTCTGTCAGCGCTGATTGTGTTGTGTCTGCCAGTGCCGATTGTGTCGAAGCCGGATGTTGCTGCTGGTGATTTCAGCAGTGCAGGACAGCCTATTTATCTTCTTGCTCAACATCAACGTATAACTCATTCCTCATGATGCTCATCTCCGAAATTTCGCGATGATCGCACGTCTGCTATACAATCGACCGATGCTGAGGTCTTCCCTTCTGCAGGAGCGCGATTTATGACGTTCTCGACGTGGTCGTGTCGCAGATGGTGGGAGAATCTTCCGACGCCATACCTGTATGAAGTCCATGGGCTGTATGCCACCTTGACAGGGTTCACAGTCAGTCAACCTCCGGCGTTTGACGGCAGTGGCTCTCCCCGGCCCCCAACGAGCGAAGGGAAGTCCAGACCTAATCCTTCCTGCAGAAACTGTAGGTAGTGTGACCGCCAGCGGTCCGCTCGTGCATATACAGAAAATCAGTGCTCGCGCCCATGCCTCGATCGAGGCCCCCTTCGAGCAGCCTGCAGGCATCGACAATTTTCCAAGGCTACATTGGCTGGAAATGTCGCCATCGTCGACAGAGGCCGAACACTCCCTGAGCACGGGAATGATACGGAGAAAAGCCCCAGTCGCCAGATGAGCCAGTGCGTATCGTCCATGGGGGGTTTCCCGGTATACCACGATGTGTGTGTGGTGTGCTCTCGAAACTTGCAATACTCTGTCTAACCAACAGCCCGATAGCAAGTACGATGTACGATCACCTCTAGCTCTTCTTCGAGTACCGGCGTCGCGGGGCTTAGACCATTGGGCGTTCCAGGGTTAGGGCTACGATGCGGGCGCGGGCTTCCCAGCGTCGGGCGTCGAGCTAATCAGGATTTAATAGGCTTCATTCTCGAGCTTTAACGCCGTATGCGACCGCGACTACGACCGCGACGACGTCGTATACCTTCGAAATAAATGTATAGGGAGAGTATTGCCTCCGTTCTCCTACCTCTTCTAATATTATATATAATAGACTAAAGGGCGAGGTAGGCGTTCGTAAAATACATTATACTATCT
>JALRMM010000719.1:0-11415 GCA_026122155.1 Zymoseptoria crescenta
TAGGTCTTATAGCTAAAGGTTCGCGGCCTCCTATTGCTCTATACTTAGTAGGTCCTTCGGCTTAATAAGGTTATATTGCTCGTATACGTAGTCCGGCTTATTTATAATCTTCTTAGGCGGTCCGTAAAGTATAACGAGTTTAGTTCCTAGTCGCTATAACCTAATCTTACGGATCTATTAATAGTAGACTAACTTCGGTATAATAATAAGCGGCGTACCGTTGCGGACGATCGGCTTCTTAGGGAATGTAAGCCGTAGAGGGTTACGTAGCTAACTACTAGAGTTATTACTTAGTCTCGCTTCTTCGTTTATATTACCTCCGCGCTATTCGCTATCGATACTACGGGCAATAACGTAACTACTATACTCCTTCTACGCTCGTACGTATTCGTTAATAACCGTAATACTGCATAATGTCTTACTAAGGCCTATAGCAAATGCGTTTATAATACCTAGCTCGCTAAGGTAGAGGGCGCGTAACGTAAAGGCTACGCCGAATACTTATACGATCGTAAGGCAGCCGGCGTTAGTAAAGTCTAGTCGGACACTATACTTTATATAGAGTTTAGTTAGGTCGAACCCCTAATACCCGTAAGTCCGCCGCTAGAGTTCGCCTCCCTTAAAGTGCGTAAAGTAGCCGATTAGATAATAATCTATAGTAACGTCCTCGTCGAGCTCGCTATTATCGCTAGGTAGATTGCGTTTAATTATACCGTCCGCTAGAGTCGGCTCGGTTCCGCTTAATAGCTATAGGATAAACCTAAACTCTAGCTAAGGTTATATTCAGGCGGTAAGCGTACGGAGAGTCTTCTCGTTAAGTTAAGGCTCCTTTAACGACGGTTTATCGATAATAACGCGCGAGGAGCGTACTATATTTAGCTAGCGCTTAAGATCGTTAGCCTCGCGCGCGATCTACTTAGCTATCTATAGCGCTGTCGCTTCTTTGCCCGTAATACCTCGAGTTACTACTAAGTTACCGCTAAACGGATTCGTAATAGAATTGTCGTCTAAATTATTATCTAATATAATAACTTCTTTCTTCCGAGAGCTCCTACTACGTAGAGCAACGTCGGAATCTTTATTATTAGCACTCGCGGCTTTATCTTCCTCGGGTCTATTGTCTTTAGCATCTAGCTATTCTACCTCCGCTAGAGGCGTACCTCCGTCTTCCGGGATTCTATCGTCTTAAGGGTCTAGTAACTAATTACCGCCGTATAATTCGTTATATAATAATTTATCCTCTTCCGCTACTACTATATCTAGTAAACGGCTACGATAGTAAGAGCCTCCTACTAGACCCGGTATAGCCCGTCCGCGACGTTATAAAGAGCCCTTATCGTCTAAGCTATAACGGTTTTCCTTATACGTAGCGGTCCTATTCGGCCTTATCTAGATAGAAGACGGCGCGCGGTACTATAAAGAGGCATCGCTATTTAGGTTATAGTCGTCGTACGAGCGCCTAGATTGCTCGACCGGCCTATTAAAGGCACTGCTTATAGAGGGAGCCGAGCGAGCCGTAGTTATTAGCGGAGAAGGGAAAACCTTATTATCGGTAATTCGAGAAGGAAAGAAGTAGACATCTAGAACTCGTAATAGGAGTACCTTATCTCGCCCGTTATAAATGTAAAAGTTTACCTCTATATCTCTACCGCGTACCTCTCTAGCTATGCGATCGTATATAGAACCGATATCGGAGGCGTCGGTACGGTATATTTATCTATTATAACTATACTAGTATACTCGTTCTTCCTTCTAGAGTTTATATGTATTTTCGAACTACTCCTAAGAGAAGATCCTTCGCCTATCGGCCGCTTTGCTAAATATCTACTCGTAAGTGTAATGCTATATCCTTATAACTTCGTACTCCTTACTTATAGCTTCTAGCTCGTATCTAGTAAAGTATAGGTCTAATGCCGACTATTTATAGCGCGGGCGGTTAAAGATATCGAAATAGCTAGCGGAGGCTACCTACTAGCTCTAGTAGTCGGATAGTAATTGCTAGTCGATGTGGGTACGAGCAAGCTTTATACGGGCCTAGCTCGCGTCGCTAGATAAATCTCGTCGATAGGCGTTAGACTTTATTAGTATTCGGAGACGGGGGGTCTAATACGGTAGCGACGCTAACTCGGAGACTACCTTAGCTATCGTGGAGGTTGCCTCGATAGACGTAGAGCGCTCCTTCTTAGTATTATTGTTCTTCTTTAGCTACTAGCTTATACCGATCGTAGTATATAAGACGGCCTTCTATACTAAGGTTATAAGTATTTCGGCGTTGTCCTTATTATTACTAGTAGGTAAGAGACCTAGATACTAGTAACCGGGTGTACCCTTAACCCTACTATTATTATTATCCGGGCGAAACTACGCGGGCTAGAAGGCTAGGAGGTTCCTAATAGTCTTAACCGCAATAAGTGTCTTCGGTATAATATCCTTACTAATCGGCTATCGACCTAGGTATTAAGGTTGTACGTCTAGTCCGTAAATCCCCGCTCTAATATTAGCCCTCTCTACTACGTTAATTAGAGTATCCTAAGCCTCGTTTCCCGAAACTCCCTAGGTAATACTAAATACCTCCTATAGGTATAGTTCGCTCCTCTTATCTACTCGCTTTATTATAATCTCGGGCGACGCCCGCGTAGGAATTTTGGACTCTTCTAGCTTGCCGGTAGCCTCCTTAGTCTCCTCCTTAGGCTACTCCTCCTTCTTCTTCTTCTACGCCTTCTTCTACTATAACTTCTTCTTAGGTGCTATAATCGCGGTTATATACACTTGGCCTAGAACTTCTAGCGGTAGCGGCGTAAACGTATATACGATAGCGTACGTAGGTAGGAGCTTAGTAGTAATAGTAGGTTAAGCGCGTCGGGTAAATCGTACCTCTACGGGCTTAAGTGTGGCAGCTAAGCCGGCGTTTATTGTTAATACTGGAAACGGTATAGCGGATCCTAGCTAAATGTAGTTAATAAGTCGACAACCGGCCGACGGCGGCGACTACGATAATGTCCGTATATAATAGGACATTATAATAGTATTGCCGCCGCCGTAGCCTATTACTCGTGTTAGTTAGGACTAGGAAATGTAAAGGGCATACACTATTGTTACCTACTAAGGAATTATTCTTCTCGTAGTAACTCGGCGCCGAGTTAAGACTAACTTAAGTAGTAATGTCGTAGAAGAGTTAGTAGAATCGGAAAGGTCGACTATAGTTTTAATATTAACCCTTTATAGCGCATATTATAACCGTATGCCTATAACGTTCGCGCTATAACATAGACGCACGGTAGCCTATAATCGTTCGATAGTAAGTCGCGATGTAATCTATTATGTGGGATAGGTAATAACTAGAGTTAATAGGTATATACGTCCCCGGTAAGGAGCAAACATAAGGTTTCCGGACCGAATCTAATAATAGCGACAACATATATATACATACCTAGTAAGGCCTACGACCGGTCTACTCCGAGAAGTTCCGTATAGTTAAAGTAAACGCTATCGAGCATCTTAACAACAATGCTCTAGCCGTATACTATCGTCCTTACCCGAGCGTTATCCGCGTAAGGTCGCGGTAGTTACTTATATACATTCGTATACGACGGAGTATATATATGCTTACGGTTTCTATGCTCGACCGAGTCGAGTATAACTTAGGCCCGCTAATCGTATATATTGTAGGGGCAAGGTCTATAGGAAGGTATTACTCCTTATAGACCTTGCCTCTATAGTAGAGCACTACTCTAGAAGCCGTTAAGGAGACATCGTAGTAAAGACCACGGCTAATAGCTCTATAATCGTAGTCGATATCTCGTCCGCGAGTAGTATAGAGTTCTATACGATAGCTCTTACTAGTTAGAGTGCCCCTATTTGTAGTGCTACTAATTATAGTAGCCTCGACTAGGCGCTTTAGCGAATAGTAGAGGCTTAAATCTTAATAGGTAGCTCTTACGGTAGCGTAGGCGTATATTAACACTTAAACGCGGTCGATACGAACTTGCATTTTCGCTAGAGGCTGGTCGACGAGGTTCTTCTAGTAATCTAGAGGCTCGTTTATTATCCTACTTAATACCGTTAGCTATACCGTATACTCTTTCCTCGGTATAGTTTAAGCCTAGCTACCGGAACGCTCTAGGAAAGACCCCGGAAGGTATAGTACCTACGATGCTCGGTGCTTTAGATTAGAGGGTAAGTAGCGTCGATACTTACCGATACGGTACTATTACCAACTAGCGAAGTGTCGTCCGCGTCGAGAAGGGACGCCTAGTAAAGTCTATATATACTAATTTTAGTCTTAGCCGGCCCGGCGAAGGCTATTATAAGTCCTTCTAAAGTTGTTCTTCCCCTCTCCGGTACGTACTTACTACGCGTCCTAAGCCGACACTCGCTCGAACAACACTTATATCCTCGCCCTATCCGGCTCCTACGAAGATATATATATAATACGCCGGTTATTATACCCTCTATCGTTCGATTACTAAGAAGTCGCGGTCTCTAGACGATAGGGCGAGAACGTATAGGTAGCCCGAGGCTCGCTATAAAGTAACTCTCGATCTATAACGTCTAGCGAACGCTCTCGTTAATAGACGGACTATATACCGAATTCTATACTTTAGTAGAGAGGATAGCGATATATCGCGGCTTAATCGCGACGACGTTTAGATCTAGGGCCTAGAAAGAGACGGTATATATAGAGATTCTCTAGCATATATACTCTATATAGGACATAGATAGCTACTTTTATGCAACGATTAACTAAATACATACGCCTAATAGTTAGGCGGCGTTCGGATGCCTACTATTTAAGATATATTAGAATTATCGGCGTCGCCGTTCGCGACGAGAGGCTAATTACGAGTCCGGTTCGTCGCCGGATAGAGCACCTTCTACTATTATTACGCGAGATATAAGGCTGCTCGACATTAACTTAGGATTAATAGAAGCCGCGCCTTCTATTCTTTAGAGGGCTTAGGACCTAGTATCGATCGTCGATAGGGCCGGTAAGAAGAAGACGCTCTATCGGATATATAAGCTATATCAATCGTAGCCTAGCCTAGTACCTCTATCCGGAGTAGACACTAATAGCCTCGAATTCGAGCGGATGCTATCGATCGTGGAGCTCGATTATAACTTCTAACGACGAGTCGAGGATATCGCTTAGTATAGCGACTCGGACGGCGTAGTTAGACAACTATAAGTTATCGATAATAGGAGGTAGTAGAGGGCGGTCGTAGCTTATCTACTATAATAAAAGAGTCCGCTTACCTTTATAATTTCTTCCCGTAGGAGATCTAATACTAAGGATCGCGGACGTAGGGATACCGATTCCGGCGCTATTAGTAACTTAAGAACGAGTCCAACTAGCATTAATGTTTATAGAGTAGGTTAGGCGTCCCGGATTAGTACGGATGCCCTCGCATTTTCGACGGGTAGAAGAGGAGGAAGAAGAAAGAGCTCGGTCTGGATTCGGTAAATAGGCTAGTACTACGGCATATATACACGACATCGAAATTAGTCTATAGTATATAAAGCGCGGTAGGCTTTACCGGCGATTGCTTAGTATTATAGAGTATTAGAGCATTCGATATATCTAATTAAGGGAGAAGATAGCGAGTTGGATAGCTGCTTTTGTACGGCATTTTGCACGGCATTTTGCACGGCATTTTGCACGACACTCTACTCTGCTTTTCGAATTTGCAGCGTGTGTGTGCGAAGCGGAAGGATCCGCTAAAAATTCTGCAAAAAGCTTGGCGCGAAAATTCAGCAACACTCGTTTGATTTCCTTTGTCTTGCATTTGTTTAAAGTCCTTTAGCATTGCCTTAGGCACGGGGTTTCCCCTAAGGTCGAAGAATACTGAAAGAATCTGATTGTAAATAGATCTACTGCCTTGCTTGCAAGGCCGTCCTACATAGTCTTAGACTCCGAAAGGACGTAAATGGAACAAACAAACAAACAACAATAAGGCGTCTCTACCTAGTATACCTATGTTATCCGAGCCTATGTTATTCGAGGTATAGTAGTTTCTATAAGGCTATATCGAAGTATCCGGACTACGACTCTCGATATTCCCCTAGGCTACGCCTAATGCTTTTATACGAATCCTTCTACGCTAGCATTAGCCTACAACTTTCCAATCGACGGAGGTGTAGTACGGTTGTCGATATAGTTTACCTATACCCTACCCGTTAGTAGAACTTAATACCGTGTTTAAGCGCGGAGCTTATAAGGTCGGTAGACAAAATGTAGTCTTAGTCCTCTAGCGAGAAAGCCTCGATAGGTTCTATATAATAAGCTTAGAATGTAAATACCTAACTACCGTCTGGATCTTCCTATGCTAGAATCTCCTTAAGCTTAGCTACGACGTCGCTCCTAGCGTATTCGTACGGTAGATTAACTACGACGTTATCGCGTTCTAGGAATTTGCGACTTACTATTACTCGGTCTAGAAGATTCTTCGGGTTATAGCGGTTAAATATCTAGCTAGGGCGGACGTCGTACTCGAATTTATCTACGAGTAGCTACGCGCTATACTAGTAATAGGAGGTAGGAGCGAGTGCTATAGTATAAGCTCTAGGAAAGAGGGTTAGCAACACGACAACTCCGTACGTAGGCACCTTAAATATATAGTAGTGTATATAAGACGCGGTATTAGTAATATCTAGGCCCGGGCTTTCGGAAAGCTTTAAGAGCTATCGATATGCTACGAGTGTATAAGGGGTAATGTAGTTTAGTCTACTAAGGTAAGGTTGGAGTTTTATTTAGATATTTGCGCTCGGTATTAGCGCACCTCTAACCGAACTAGAACTAGTGCTAATACGTATAGGGCGTTGTCGACTTACTAGCGAGTTACTAGTAAATTAAGCCGTGCTTTTATTTTATAGCACCCGGCTAAATTTAACGAACGATAGCTACGAACTAAGAGGAGACACGTACTACATCTTACATAACCGAAGAGCATTAAGTAAGGTATATAGAGCAATAGTATGCGTTAGACGGATTAGTATTAAAGTATCTATATATACTATTAAGGTTGCTCTACGGTCTACCGACTTCCTAGCACTCTATGCGATATTACTAGCCTATATCCTAATTGCCTCGCCTTATGCTACGTTACTAGCTTACTTGATGCACTAGAGGTTTTAATACTACCGAGGAAGCTTTATATAACTCTAATTGTCCGCTCGCGGAGGGCCCCTAAATATTTATAAGTATTATGCGACAAGACTAGGGAAATAGATTTAACTAACTTTCTTATAGGAAGAAGCGGAAATAGTAGTTAGTATTTAGCGAGCGGTCGAGTACGATCTTAAGAAGCTAAAGTAGGATACTATCTAGCGGCTTATCCGCGAACTAGATAAACTATAGGTAGTCGCCTATCTCCGCCGATAGCTATAAGACTTAGGTAGCGAGCTTAGTGCCTTCTTAGACGCGAAAGTCGGGGTAATAGAGGACGATAGTGCCGAGAGCAGAGTTACGGCGACCGACGAAGGCGAGGCGAAGAGATATAGTCGACGCTAATGTTTAGAATAGCGTGCTACGCTATAGTTAGATCGTACGAGATAGCGTATATAGGTAGTATATACCTTTATAAGCTATAAGAGGTTCGGATGTGTTAGTACGTAGGTTAGCGCTACCGCGGAAGAGTTATTACGGCAATAGTTATAATATTTAGAGGAGGGTAGTTCGTAAAAGGTCGGTAGTTAAGCTAATAGTAGAACAGACGGACTAGCTAACGAAGAGGGATATCGTTATGCGTAAACAGCATATATAAGTATATAAGTAGATAGTTAATAATAATCGCTACCGCTAGGTAACTTAAGCGCCTTTAGAGATATACGGGGTAAGTTAACGCCGCCGGTGTCGATTTATTTAGTGTAGGTAAAGTCGGATTGTCTAATTTGCCGGTATTAGGTGGATTAGCTCCGATTTATAACCGCTATAATAAAATATAATAGAGAGGGAGAGATACAACTATAGGTCGCCGTGTTAGGTTAGCAACGCTTAGTTTAGGTTATTCGAGGTATGCTAACTCGTAATAAGAACGCTTATAATAGCTACCTTAGCCGATGCCTCCTCTAATCGAGTTTCGACGGCTACCTTTAAGTCCTCTTATCCCGTCCGCCAAGTAACGCTTCCGTACGTATAGTTTTGCTAATCGAGGAGCGACGTTAGTACGCTATACGAGGTTATATATACTCTATATATATACCGGCTAGACTGTTTAAAGTCGTAGATAAATAATCTATATATCCTACCTAAAGCGAATGCTAAGGGCGTCCTTAAGTATTATTATTCGCAACGAATTTATATGTTCTAGCGGGAAGTAGAGTACGACGTTACGATCTAGGAAGTCCTCTACGGCCCTAGCGACAATGTTAACGATGTTAGTAGCTCGTAGCCCGAAGAGTATCGGAGAGTAGCGAACGCTAACGATATCGACGGCATCCGGCGTATTGTCCTATTCTCTTAGATAATACGTAACAATGCTAGTGCGGTAAATGTAGATACGATTATACGCGCGGGTACGTCGTAACTCTCGGGTCGAGTTAGGTGGAAGATAGCGAAGTATAGCGGCTAGTAGTTACGGAGCGAGAGAAGCTATAGGTATATTAGTATATATCTATCGACTAGGGATAGGACTGCGCGAACCTATCGATGCTAGGAATAAGCGACGGCCGAGGTTATATCGCCGTTAAAGGTAATTAAATTAGGCCGAAATTAAGAACCTAATAACGAAGAAGGGGATTTATAAACGCTATAAATAACGTACGGAAGACGATGTTATTAGTCTACCGGCCGTAAGAGAGGTCTACGGAGGGTAGTAAGTTAGAGTCTACGAAACGTTAGCATCTTACGAGGACCACGGTAATGCGTATATATACCTAGCGTAGTGTAATAGGAGTTTCTCCGTTCTAAGTAGGATGTTAAACGACGGAGCACTATCTTAGCGACTACGGTCGGCTAAAGCACCGAAGGCTATAGAGTATGTAATAAAGTTATAGCGCTTAATACTAATATCGTACTTCTCGTATAAGGAGCGGCGAAGCTTATAGGCGACCTCGAATATATTACTCCCGTAGAAGCGAAGCTTAATATTAGTGTCGAGCTACTCTTTATAGTACGCTATAAATGCCTTAATAATACCGTAAGGATAACTGTCGTTAAAGACATGTGCGGGTTTAGTAGTAAACTTAAACTTAACGGTAAATGTGCCCGTCGGTTAATTAGCTTAATATATCGCTACGCCGAGTACTATAATAGCGCTACTAGGAGTGTATTAGAAGGTGCATATATAGCGCATTATATACGCTCACGTACTAATAGTAATGTCTATTAATAGAGCCGGATATGTTCTTCTAAGAGGGTGCAACCTAAAGACGGAGGTAATGTTAATGCTAAGGAGGTACGGTTGTTAGATTAACCTTTTTAGGAAACTTTTTAAAACGTTACATATGCATTAGATAAATATAGAACTATCGATAACCGCCTATAACCGGCTTAATCTTAACCTAACGGCAATCGTAGATAGCGTAGATACTTATAAATACTAAAATGCAAATTAATCGATAACTTATTACTAGCGTAGGATATAGAATAAATAAGTCGGTGCTTCTTAAAGTTATAACCCTAAGGTGAGTTAAATAACCCCAAGGTAAGTCCAATAACCCTAAGGTAAGTCCAAGACGTCCGCTTCGGGAAATATTAGGGGCGAATTCGGGAGCTTAAGTTAACGTCGACTTAGTAGCGAGTTAAAAGCTTATAATCGAAACTAGAAATTCCACGGTATCCGATTACTATATACGAATTACCGAACATGTTCTCTAAGTAGCGACTTAGTAACCCTAAGTAGTGCTAACTAGCTACTTAGGAGGTAGTAGTAAGGTCGTCGCGGAGGTTAGTACCCCGGGTCTATATACGCGCGATAGTAAACCTTAGAAGGTCGGTACGCGTTTAAAAACAATACGCTCTACTGCTTCTAGTTAGTATACACTATTCTTCTCCAACGACTTACTAATACCCTTTTAGTATACTAGCCGGAGATAGTAGTATATCCAACCCGACACAACATATAACGGTGTATATAATTATTTATAGATACGATAGAGACCTTATATTCCTATAGGTAATAGCATCCGAACACCCTAAGGAAGGTCGCGAGAAGAAGCGTCTACTAAAACCGTTAAGCTAGTTACTCTCGAGGACCCCGATATCTTCGTCTTTATCGGCTATAACGTAGGTAGCTAAGTAGCGTTCGGAAATTCCTACTCATTTATTATTATTATTAGTAAAGCAATCCCGTAAGCCGACTATAATAACTCTAACCTTATCGCGAGGCTCGTCCGATACGAGGTATCCCGCTTCCGGGTCTTCGAAGAGGTCGCGGTCCTAGTCTCTATCTATAGGGTCCTTAGATTAAGAACTAGATAGCGATCCACGCTATACTAAGAAGAGGAGCAGGGTACGTTATAGACTAATGTCGTATATATATATATAGCAAACGCTAATAGGTTATTCGATAGATCGATAAAGAGCGCTCGTAGCCGGCGGCCTACTCTCGAGGGCCTAGTAAGCCGCCTATAAAGTCTAGCAACGGTAAAGGCCAACACGATAGTAACGAATATAGTAGCAACGACGACGATATCGATTCGGCTAGTACCGGCGAAGGGGATAGCGAGCTCGAGTATTAGTTTACTAAGACTACTAAGGGGGAGAAGAACTAGGCACCTCCACCCGGTATACCTTTTTATAACGCTTTCTATAATGCGTATGTCTAGCTATAGGCAATGTACGCTACTAGTGCAAAAGGATGTCTAAGTGTAAGTCCTATATATATAAAAGATTAGGTTAACACCTCCGCTAGGCGGTACTAGAAGGAAGCGCGAGAATAATACTATAAACGGGATAAGGAAGTCGAGCTTCTAAGGCGACTATCCGAAGAGACTATCTAGATAGTAAGTCTATATAGCTACCTACCCTAACTACGCTAACTAGGTAGATACGAGAATTACTCTACTAGTTCCGCGGTAAGGTTGCGAAATAGGTCCGCGCCTATATGCTCTTAATTCCCGGTACGCTAGTTAAAGCTAGTAGTAGAGAGCGTATACGCGAGTAGGCGGCCGCGTAAATAAAGCTAGAAGAGCTAATATTTAAATGCAAGAACGGAGAACTAGTAAGTCGCTACTATCGTCCAATCCGACTCGACTAACTAGAAAGTCCAAACAATACTAGTCGGACGGCGTCGTTAGCACGGTAAGGTACGTGTTCTTCTAGGATAAAGGTCTCGGCGTTCGATTAGATATAGCCGGCCTTTTTAAGAAAGTTACACCGTTTATACTAATTAGCGTATATACCTATATATACGCATTCTACTCGATCTAGTCGACTCCGACGATAGCTCGTAATTTAGATAGCACCGTTCGGTACCC